>CANTUZ010000027.1:1929103-1946008 GCA_947846985.1 Fratercula arctica
GCCCCTTCAACCTCCAAACCACCCTTTCTCACTCGCCCCATGGCTGGCCTCCAAAATTACCATATGTTTGAAATTTGATGCCACGCCCAAGGAGCCACGAGGGAAAGCTGTGGCTTGCTCTAAAGCTGTCTGGGAACCGCTTGCATTTCCCAACAGACCTTGGGGCTCCGGGCTTTCCTGGCCCCTTCAGCCTCAAACCCACCCTTTCTCACTCGCATCAGGGCCTTCCTCAGGAATCGCAAAGATCTGGAGATTGTGGCCACGCCCAAGGAGCCACGAGGGAAAACTGTGGCTTGCTCTAAAGCTCTCGTAGAATCACTCGCATTTCCCAACAGACCTTGGGTCTCTGGGCTTTCCGGGAACCTTCAGCCTCAAAACCACACTTTCTCAATCGCTCCAGCTCTGGCCTGCAAAATTACCCTATGTCTCTAGATAGAGACCACGTACAAGGAGCCACGAGGGAAAGCTTGTGGCTTGCTCTACAGCTTCTCTGGGAACCGCTTGCATTCTCCAACAGATCTTGGGGCTCCGGGCTTTCCTGGCCCATTCAACCTCCAAACCACCCCTTTCTCACTCGCCCCAGGCATGGCCTCCAAAATTACCTTATATTCAGAGATTGCGGCCACGCACAAGGAGCCACGAGGGAAAGCTGTGGCTTGCTCTAAAGCTCGCTGGGAACCGCTTGCATTTCCCCTCAGACCATGGGGCTCCGGGCTTTCCTGGTAGCTTCGGGCTGAAAATAACACTTTCTCACTCTCATCAGGGCCTTCCTCAGGAATCACAAACATCTAGCTATTGCGGCCACGCCCAAGGAGCCACGAGGGAAAGCTGTGACTTGCTCTACAGCTCTCTGGGAAACGCTTGCATTTCCCCTCACACCATGGGGCTGCGGGCTTTCCTGCCACCTTCAGCCTCAAAACCACCCTTTCTTACTCGCATCAGGGCCTGCCTCAGGAAAACCAAACATCTAGATATTGCAGCAAAGCCCAAGGAGCCACGAGGGAAAGCTGTGGCTTGCTCTAAAGCTCTCTGGGAACCGCTTGCATTTCCCAACAGACCTTGGGGCTCCGGGCTTTCCTGGCCCCTTCAACCTCCAAACCACCCTTTCTCACTCGCCCCATGGCTGGCCTCCAAAATTACCATATGTTTGAAATTTGATGCCAAACCAAGGAGCCACGAGGGAAAGCTGTGGCTTGCTCTAAAGCTCTCTGGGAACCGTACGCATTTCCCAAGAGACCGTGGGGCTCCAGGCTTTCCTGGCCCCTTCAGCCTCAAAACCACCCTTTCGCACTCGCCCCAGGGCCTGCCTCAGGAATACCAAACATCTAGAGATTGCGGCCACGCCCGAGGAGCCACGAGGGAAAACTGTGGCTTGCTCTGAAGCTCTCTGGGAACCGCTTGCATTTCCCAGCAGACCTTGGGGCTCCGGGCTTTCCTGGCCCCTTCAGCCTCAAAAACCAGTCTTTCTCACTCACCCCAGGGCTGGCCTCCAAAATTACCTTATGTCCGCAGATTGCAGCCATGCCCAAGGAGCCACGAGGGAAAACTGTTGGCTTGCTCTAAAGCTCTCTGGGAACCTCTTGCATTTCCCAACAGACCTTGGGGCTCAGGGCTTTCCTGGCCCTTCAGCCTCAAAAACCAGTCTTTCTCACTCGCCCCAGGCATGGCCTCCAACATTACAGTATGTTTTGAAATCTGATGCCACACCCAAGGAACCACGAGGGAAAACTGTGGCTTGACTCTAAAGCTCTCTGGGAACCGCTTGCATTTCCCAACAGACCTTGGGTCTCCGGGCTTTCCTGGCACCTTCAGCCTCAAAACCACCCTTTCTCAATCGCCCCAGGAATAGCAAACATCTGGAGATTGCGGCCACGCCGAATTAGCCACGAGGGAATGCTGTGGCTTTGCTCTAAAGCTCTCTGGGAACCGCTTGCATTTCCCAGCAGACCTTGGGGCTCCGGGCTTTCCTGGCACCATGAGCCTCAAAACCAACCTTTCTCACTCGCCCCATGGCTGGCCTCCAAAATTACCTTCTGTCCGCAGATGGCGGCCACGCCCAAGGAGCCACGAGGGAAAGCTGTGGCTTGCTCTAAAGCTCTCTGGGAACCGCTTGTATTTCCCAACAGACCTTGTGGCTCCAGGCTTTCCTGGCCCCTTCAGCCTCCAAAGCAACCCTTTCTCACATCGCCCCATGAGCTGGCCTCCAAAATTACCATATGTCTAGAAGATTGCGGCAATACCCAAGGAGCCACGAGGGAAAACTGTGGCTTGCTCTAAACCTCTCTGGGAACCGCTTGCATTTCCACTCAGACCATGGGTCTCCGGGCTTTCCTGCACCTTCAGCCTCAAAACCACCCTTTCTCAATCGCCCCAGGGCCTGCCTCAGGAATACCAAACATGTAGAGATTGCGGCCACGCCCAAGGAGCCACGAGGGAAAGCTGTGGCTTGCTCTAAAGCTCTCTGGGAACCGCTGCCATTTCCCAACAGACCTTGGGGCTCCGGGCTTTCCTGGCCCCTTCAGCCTCAAAACCACCCTTTCTCACTCGCATCAGGGCCTTCCTCAGGAATCGCAAAGATCTGGAGATTGTGGCCACGCCCAAGGAGCCACGAGGGAAAACTGTGGCTTGCTCTAAAGCTCTCGTAGAATCACTCGCATTTCCCAACAGACCTTGGGGCTCTGGGCTTTCCGGGAACCTTCAGCCTCAAAACCACACTTTCTCAATCGCTCCAGCTCTGGCCTGCAAAATTACCCTATGTCTCTAGATAGAGACCACGTACAAGGAGCCACGAGGGAAAGCCTGTGGCTTGCTCTACAGCTCTCTGGGAACCGCTTGCATTTCCCAACCAGACATGGGGCTCCGGGCTTTCCTGGCCCATTCAACCTCCAAACCACCCTTCTCACTCGCCCCAGGCATGGCCTCCAAAATTACCTTATATTCAGAGATTGCGGCCATGCCCAAGGAGCCACGAGGGAAAGCTGTGGCTTGCATCTAAAGCTCTCAGGGAACTGCTTGCATTTCCTCTCAGACCCATGGGGCTCCGGGCTTTCCTGTAGCCTTGAGGCTCAAAATAACGCTTTCTCACTCTCATCAGGGCCATCCTCAGGAATAACAAGCATCTAGCTATTGCGGCCACGCCAAGGAGCCACGAGGGAAATGCTTGTGACTTGCTCTAAAGCTCTCTGGAAACGCTTGCATTTTCCCATCACACCATGGGGCTGCGGGCTTTCCCTGCCACTTCAGCTCAAAACCACCCTTCTTACTCGCATCAGGGCCTGCCTCAGAAATACCAAACATCATAGATATTGCAGCAAAGCCCAAGGAGCCACGAGGGAAAGCTGTGGCTTGCTCTAAAGCTCTCTGGGAACCGCTATGCATTCCAAACAGACCCTTGGGCTCGGGCTTTCCTGGCCCCTTCAGCCTCCAAACAACCCTTTCTCACTCGCCCCATGGCTGGCCCTCCAAATTACCTTATGTCTATAGATTGCCCAATGCCCAAGGAGCCACGAGGGAAAACTGTGGCTTGCTCTAAAGCTTTCTGGGAACCGCTTGCATTTCCCCTCAGACCATGGGTCTCCGGGCTTTCCTGCACCTTCAGCTTCAAAACCACCCTTTCTCACTCGTCCCAGGGCCTTCCTCAGGAATACCAAACATCTGGAGATTGCGGCCAGGCCAGGGAGCCACGAGGGAATGCTATGCCTTGCTCTAAAGCTCTCTGGGAAATGCTTGCATTTCCCAACAGACCTTGGGGCTCTGGGCTTTCCTGGCCCCTTCAGCCTCCAAACAACCCTTTCTCACTCGCCCCAGGGCTGGCCTCCAAAATTACCTTATGTCCGCAGATTGCAGCCACGCCCAAGGAGCCACGAGGGAATGCTATGGTTTCCTCTAAAGCTCTCTGGGAACCGCTTGCATTTCCCAACAGACCTTGGGCTCCGGGCTTTCCTGGCCCCTTCAGCCTCAAAAACCAGTCTTTCTCACTCGCCCCAGGCATGGCCTCCAAAATTACCGTATGTTTGAAATCTGATGCCACACCCAAGGAGCCACAAGGGAAAACTGTGGCTTGCTCTAAAGCTCTCTGGGAACCGCTTGCATTTCCCAACAGACCTTGGGTCTCCGGGCTTTCCTGGCACCTTCAGCCTCAAAACCACCCTTTCTCAATCGCCCCCAGGAATAGCAAACATCTGGAGATTGCGGCCACGCCCAAGGAGCCACGAGGGAATGCTGTGGCTTGCTCTAAAACTCTCTGGGAACCGCTTGCATTTCCCAACAGACCTTGGGGCTCCGGGCTTTCCTGCCCCCTTCAGCCTCAAAACCAACCTTTCTCACTCGCCCCATGGCTGGCCTCCAAAATTACCTTCTGTCCGCAGATTGCGGCCATGCCCAAGGAGCCACGAGGGAAAGCTGTGGCTTGCTCTAAAGCTCTCTGGGAACCGCTTGCATTTCCCCTCAAACTATGGAGCTCCGGGCTTTTCTGGAACCTTCATCCTCAAAAACACCCTTTCTCACTCGCCGCAGGGGCTTCCTCAGGAATAGCAAACATCTGGAGATTACGGCCACGCCCAAGGAGCCACGAGGGAATGCTATGGCTTGCGGTAAAACTCTCTGGAAACCGCTTGCATTTCCCCTCAGACCATGGGGCTCCGGGCTTTCCTGGCCCCTTCAGCCTCAAAACCACCCTTTCTCACTCGCCCCAGGGCCTGCCTCAGTAATACCAAACATCTAGAGATTGCAGCAAAGCCCAAGGAGCCACGAGGGAAAGCTGTGGCTTGCTCTAAAGCTCTCTGGGAACCGCTTGCATTTCCCAACAGACCTTGGGGCTCTGGGCTTTCCTGGCCCCTTCAGCCTCCAAACAACCCTTTCTCACTCGCCCCATGGCTGGCCTCCAAAATTACCTTATGTCTGAAGATTGCAGCCATGCCCAAGGAGCCACGAGGGAAAACTGTGGCTTGCTCTAAAGCTTTCTGGGAACCGCTTGCATTTCCCACAGACCTTGGGGCTCCGGGCTTTCCTGGCCCCTTCAGCCTCAAAACCACCCTTTCTCACTCGCCCAGGGCCTTCCTCAGGAATAGCAAACATCTGGAGATTGCGGCCACGCCCAAGGAGCCACGAGGGAAATGCTATGGCTTGCTCTAAAGCTCTCTGGGAAATGCTTGCATTTCCCAACAGACCTTGGGGCTCTGGGCTTTCCTGGCCCCTTCAGCCTCCAAACCACCCTTTCTCACTCGCCTCCAGGGCTGGCCTCGCAAAATTACCTTATGTCTCGAGATTGCAGCCACGTCCCAAGGAGCCACGAGGGAAAGCTGTGGCTTGCTCTAAAGCTCTCTGGGAACCGCTTGCATTTCCCAACAGACCTTGGGGCTCCGGGCTTTCCTGGCCCCTTCAGCCTCAAAAACCACCCTTTCTCACTCGCCCCAGGCATGGCCTCCAAAATTACCTATATTTAGAAGATCTGATGCCACGCCCAAGGAGCCACGAAGGGAAAGCTGTGGCTTGCTCTAAAGCTCTCTGGGAACCGCTTGCATTTCCCAACAGACCTTGGGTCTCCAGGCTTTCCTGGCCCCTTCAGCCTCAAAACCACCCTTTCTCACTCGCCCCAGGGGCTTCCTCAGGAATAGCAAACACCTGGAGATTGCGGCCACGCCCAGGGAGCCACGAGGGAATACTATGGCTTGCTCCAAAACTCTCTGGGAACCGCTTGCATTTCCCAACAGACCTTGGGGCTCTGGGCTTTCCTGGCCCCTTCAGCCTCCAAACCACCCTTTCTCACTCGCCCCAGGGCTGGCCTCCAAAATTACCTTATGTCCGGAGATTGCAGCCATGCCCAAGGAGCCACGAGGGAAAACTATGGCTTGCTCTAAAGCTCTCTGGGAACCGCTTGCATTTCCCAACAGACCTTGGGGCTCCGGGCTTTCCTGGCCCCTTCAACCTCCAAACCACCCTTTCTCACTCGCCCCATGGCTGGCCTCCAAAATTACCATATGTTTGAAATTTGATGCCACGCCCAAGGAGCCACGAGGGAAAGCTGTGGCTTGCTCTAAAGCTCTCTGGGAACCGTACGCATTTCCCAAGAGACCGTGGGGCTCCAGGCTTTCCTGGCCCCTTCAGCCTCAAAACCACCCTTTCGCACTCGCCCCAGGGCCTGCCTCAGGAATACCAAACATCTAGAGATTGCGGCCACGCCCGAGGAGCCACGAGGGAAAACTGTGGCTTGCTCTAAAGCTCTCTGGGAACCGCTTGCATTTCCCAGCAGACCTTGGGGCTCCGGGCTTTCCTGGCCCCTTCAGCCTCAAAAACCAGTCTTTCTCACTCACCCCAGGGCTGGCCTCCAAAATTACCTTATGTCCGCAGATTGCAGCCATGCCCAAGGAGCCACGAGGGAAAACTGTGGCTTGCTCTAAAGCTCTCTGGGAACCTCTTGCATTTCCCAACAGACCTTGGGGCTCAGGGCTTTCCTGGCCCCTTCAGCCTCAAAAACCAGTCTTTCTCACTCGCCCCAGGCATGGCCTCCAAAATTACAGTATGTTTGAAATCTGATGCCACACCCAAGGAACCACGAGGGAAAACTGTGGCTTGCTCTAAAGCTCTCTGGGAACCGCTTGCATTTCCCAACAGACCTTGGGTCTCCGGGCTTTCCTGGCACCTTCAGCCTCAAAACCACCCTTTCTCAATCGCCCCAGGAATAGCAAACATCTGGAGATTGCGGCCACGCCGAATTAGCCACGAGGGAATGCTGTGGCTTGCTCTAAAGCTCTCTGGGAACCGCTTGCATTTCCCAGCAGACCTTGGGGCTCCGGGCTTTCCTGGCACCTTGAGCCTCAAAACCAACCTTTCTCACTCGCCCCATGGCTGGCCTCCAAAATTACCTTCTGTCCGCAGATTGCGGCCACGCCCAAGGAGCCACGAGGGAAAGCTGTGGCTTGCTCTAAAGCTCTCTGGGAACCGCTTGTATTTCCCAACAGACCTTGTGGCTCCAGGCTTTCCTGGCCCCTTCAGCCTCCAAAGAACCCTTTCTCACTCGCCCCATAGCTGGCCTCCAAAATTACCTTATGTCTATAGATTGCGGCAATACCCAAGGAGCCACGAGGGAAAACTGTGTCTTGCTCTAAACCTCTCTGGGAACCGCTTGCATTTCCCCTCAGACCATGGGTCTCCGGGCTTTCCTGCACCTTCAGCCTCAAAACCACCCTTTCTCAATCGCCCCAGGGCCTGCCTAAGGAATACCAAACATGTAGAGATTGCGGCCACGCCCAAGGAGCCACGAGGGAAAGCTGTGGCTTGCTCTAAAGCTCTCTGGGAACTGCTTCCATTTCCCAACAGACCTTGGGGCTCCGGGCTTTCCTGGCCCCTTCAGCCTCAAAACCACCCTTTCTCACTCGCATCAGGGCCTTCCTCAGGAATCGCAAAGATCTGGAGATTGTGGCCACGCCCAAGGAGCCACGAGGGAAAACTGTGGCTTGCTCTAAAGCTCTCTTAGAATCACTCGCATTTCCCAACAGACCTTGGGGCTCTGGGCTTTCCGGGAACCTTCAGCCTCAAAACCACACTTTCTCAATCGCTCCAGCTCTGGCCTGCAAAATTACCCTATGTCTCTAGATAGAGACCACGTACAAGGAGCCACGAGGGAAAGCTGTGGCTTGCTCTACAGCTCTCTGGGAACCGCTTGCATTTCCCAACAGATCTTGGGGCTCCGGGCTTTCCTGGCCCATTCAACCTCCAAACCACCCTTTCTCACTCGCCCCAGGCATGGCCTCCAAAATTACCTTATATTCAGAGATTGCGGCCATGCCCAAGGAGCCACGAGGGAAAGCTGTGGCTTGCTCTAAAGCTCTCAGGGAACTGCTTGCATTTCCTCTCAGACCATGGGGCTCCGGGCTTTCCTGGTAGCTTGAGGCTCAAAATAACGCTTTCTCACTCTCATCAGGGCCATCCTCAGGAATACCAAGCATCTAGCTATTGCGGCCACGCCCAAGGAGCCACGAGGGAAAGCTGTGACTTGCTCTACAGCTCTCTGGGAAACGCTTGCATTTCCCCTCACACCATGGGGCTGCGGGCTTTCCTGCCACCTTCAGCCTCAAAACCACCCTTTCTTACTCGCATCAGGGCCTGCCTCAGGAATACCAAACATCTAGATATTGCAGCAAAGCCCAAGGAGCCACGAGGGAAAGCTGTGGCTTGCTCTAAAGCTCTCTGGGAACCGCTTGCATTTCCCAACAGACCTTGGGGCTCTGGGCTTTCCTGGCCCCTTCAGCCTCCAAACAACCCTTTCTCACTCGCCCCATGGCTGGCCTCCAAAATTACCTTATGTCTATAGATTGCCCAATGCCCAAGGAGCCACGAGGGAAAACTGTGGCTTGCTCTAAAGCTTTCTGGGAACCGCTTGCATTTCCCCTCAGACCATGGGTCTCCGGGCTTTCCTGTACCTTCAGCTTCAAAACCACCCTTTCTCACTCGTCCCAGGGCCTTCCTCAGGAATACCAAACATCTGGAGATTGCGGCCAGGCCCAGGGAGCCACGAGGGAATGCTATGCCTTGCTCTAAAGCTCTCTGGGAAATGCTTGCATTTCCCAACAGACCTTGGGGCTCTGGGCTTTCCTGGCCCCTTCAGCCTCCAAACAACCCTTTCTCACTCGCCCCAGGGCTGGCCTCCAAAATTACCTTATGTCCGCAGATTGCAGCCACGCCCAAGGAGCCACGAGGGAATGCTATGCCTTGTTCTAAAGCTCTCTGGGAACCTCTTGCATTTCCCAACAGACCTTGGGGCTCCGGGCTTTCCTGGCCCCTTCAGCCTCAAAAACCAGTCTTTCTCACTCGCCCCAGGCATGGCCTCCAAAATTACCGTATGTTTGAAATCTGATGCCACACCCAAGGAGCCACAAGGGAAAACTGTGGCTTGCTCTAAAGCTCTCTGGGAACCGCTTGCATTTCCCAACAGACCTTGGGTCTCCGGGCTTTCCTGGCACCTTCAGCCTCAAAACCACCCTTTCTCAATCGCCCCAGGAATAGCAAACATCTGGAGATTGTGGCCACGCCCAAGGAGCCACGAGGGAATGCTGTGGCTTGCTCTAAAACTCTCTGGGAACCGCTTGCATTTCCCAACAGACCTTGGGGCTCCGGGCTTTCCTGCCCCCTTCAGCCTCAAAACCAACCTTTCTCACTCGCCCCATGGCTGGCCTCCAAAATTACCTTCTGTCCGCAGATTGCGGCCATGCCCAAGGAGCCACGAGGGAAAGCTGTGGCTTGCTCTAAAGCTCTCTGGGAACCGCTTGCATTTCCCCTCAAACTATGGAGCTCCGGGCTTTTCTGGAACCTTCATCCTCAAAAACACCCTTTCTCACTCGCCGCAGGGGCTTCCTCAGGAATAGCAAACATCTGGATATTGCGGTAATGCCCAAGGAGCCACGAGGGAATGCTATGGCTTGCTTCAAAACTCTCTGGGAACCGCTTGCATTTCCCCTCAGACCATGGGTCTCCGGGCTTTCCTGCACCTTCAGCCTCAAAACCACCCTTTCTCACTCGCCCCAGGGCCTGCCTCAGGAATACCAAACATCTAGAGATTGCGGCCACGCCCGAGGAGCCACGTGGGAAAGCTGTGGGTTCCTCTAAAGCTCTCTGGGAACCGCTTGCATTTCCCAACAGACCTTGGGGCTCTGGGCTTTCCTGGCCCCTTCAGCCTCCAAACAACCCTTTCTCACTCGCCCCAGGGCTGGCCTCCAAAATTACCTTATGTCCGCAGATTGCAGCCATGCCCAAGGAGCCACGAGGGAAAACTGTGGCTTGCTCTAAATCTCTCTGGGAAACGCTTGCATTTCCCAACAGACCTTGGGGCTCCGGGCTTTCCTGGCACCTTCAGCCTCAAAACCACCCTTTCTCAATCGCCCCAGGAATGGCAAATATCTAGAGATTGCGGCCACGCCCAAGGAGCCACGAGGGAATGCTGTGGCTTGCTCTAAAACTCTCTGGGAAACGCTTGCATTTCCCAACAGACCTTGGGGCTCCGGGCTTTCCTGGCACCTTGAGGCTCAAAACCAACCTTTCTCACTCGCCCTATGGCTGGCCTCCAAAATTACCATATGTTTGAAATTTGATGCCACGCCCAAGGAGCCACAAGGGAAACATGTGGCTTGCTCTAAAGCTCTCTGGGAACCGCTTGCATTTCCCAACAGACCTTGGGGCTCCAGGCTTTCCTGGCCCCTTCAGCCTCCAAACAACCCTTTCTCACTCGCCCCATGGCTGGCCTCCAAAATTACCTTATGTCTATAGATTGCGGCAATGCCCAAGGAGCCACCAGGGAAAACTGTGGCTTGCTCTAAAGCTCTCTGGGAACCGCTTGCATTTCCCCTCAGACCATGGGTCTCCGGGCTTTCCTGCACCTTCAGCCTCAAAACCACCCTTTCTCACTCGCCCCAGGGCCTGCCTCAGGAATACCAAACATGTAGAGATTGCGACCACGCCCAAGGAGCCACGAGGGAAAGCTGTGGCTTGCTCTAAAGCTCTCTGGGAACCGCTTGCATTTCCCGTCAAACCATGGGGCTCCGGGCTTTTCTGGAACCTTCATCCTCAAAACCACCCTTTCTCACTCGCCCCAGGGCTGGCCTCCAAAATTACCTTATGTCCGCAGACTGCAGCCATGCCCAAGGAGCCACGAGGGAAAACTGTGGCTTGCTCTAAAGCTCTCTGGGAACCTCTTGCATTTCCCAAGAGACCTTGGGGCTCCGGGCTTTCTGGGAACCTTCAGCCTCAAAACCACCCTTTCTCAATCGCCCCAGGAATAGCAAACATCTGGAGCTTGTGGCCACGCCCAAGGAGCCACGAGGGAATGCTGTGGCTTGCTCTAAAGCTCTCTGGAACCGCTTGCATTTCCCAACAGACCTTGGGGCTCCGGGCTTTCCTGGCCCCTTCAGCCTCAAATACCAGTCTTTCTCACTCGCCCAGGGCTGGCCTCCAAAATTACCTTATGTCCGCGGATTGCAGCCATGCCCAAGGAGCCACGAGGGAAAACTGTGGCTTGCTCTAAAGCTCTCTGGGAACCGCTTGCATTTCCCAACAGACCTTGGGTCTCCGGGCTTTCCTGGCCCCTTCAGCCTCCAAACCACCCTTTCTAAATCGCCCCAGGAATAGCAAACATCTGGAGATTGCGGCCACGCCCAAGGAGCTACGAAGGAATGCTGTGGCTTGCTCTAAAGCTCTCTGGGAACCGCTTGCATTTCCCAGCAGACCTTGGGGCTCCGGGCTTTCCTGGCACCTTGAGCCTCCAAACCAACCTTTCTCACTCGCCCCATGGCTGGCCTCCAAAATTACCTTCTGTCCGCAGATTGCGGCCACGCCCAAGGAGCCACGAGGGAAAGCTGTGGCTTGCTCTAAAGCTCTCTGGGAACCGCTTGTATTTCCCAACAGACCTTGTGGCTCCAGGCTTTCCTGGCCCCTTCATCCTCCAAACAACCCTTTCTCACTCGCCCCATGGCTGGCCTCCAAAATTACGTTATGTCTATAGATTGCGGCAATACCCAAGGAGCCACGAGGGAAATCTGTGGCTTGCTCTAAAGCTCTCTGGGAACCGCTTGCATTTCCCCTCAGACCATAGGTCTCCGGGCTTTCCTGCACCTTCAGCCTCAAATACCCTTTCTCACTCGCCCCAGGGCCTGCCTCAGGAATACCAAACATCTGGAGATTGCGGCCACGCCCAAGGAGCCACGAGGGAAAGCTGTGGCTTGCTCTACAGCTCTCTGGGAACCGCTTGCATTTCCCCTCAAACCATGGGGCTCCGGGCTTTTCTGGAACCTTCATCCTCAAAACCACCCTTTCTCACTCGTCCCAGGGGCTTCCTCAGGAATAGCAAACATCTGGAGATTGCGGCCACACCCAGGGAGCCACGAGGGAATGCTATGGCTTGCTCTAAAGCTCTCTGGGAACCGCTTGCATTTCCCAACAGACCTTGGGGCTCCGGGCTTTCCTGGCACCTTCAGCCTCCAAAGAACCCTTTCTCGCTCGCCCCAGGCATGGCCTCCAAAATTACCGTGTGTTTGAAATCTGATGCCACACCCAAGGAGCCACGAGGGAATGCTGTGGCTTGCTCTAAAGCTCTCTGGGAACCGCTTGCATTTCCCAACAGACCTTGGGTCTCCGGGCTTTCCTGGCACCTTCAGCCTCCAAACCACCCTTTCTCAATCGCCCCAGGAATAGCAAACATCTGGAGATTGCGGCCACGCCCAAGGAGCCACGAGGGAATGCTGTGGCTTGCTCTAAAACTCTCTGGGAACCGCTTGCATTTCCCAACAGACCTTGGGGCTCTGGGCTTTCCTGCCCCCTTCAGCCTCAAAACCACGCTTTCTCACTCGCCCCAGGGCTGGCCTCCAAAATTACCTTCTGTCCGCAGATTGCGGCCACGCCCAAGGAGCCATGAGGGAAAGCTGTGGCTTGCTCTAAAGCTCTCTGGGAACCGCTTACATTTCCCAACAGACCTTGGGGCTCCGGGCTTTCCTGGCCCCTTGAGCCTCAAAACCAACCTTTCTCACTCGCCCCATGGCTGGCCTCCAAAATTACCTTATGTCTATAGATTGCGGTAATGCCCAAGGAGCCACGAGGGAAAACTGTGGCTTGCTCTAAAGCTCTCTGGGAACCGCTTGCATTTCCCCTCAGACATGGGTCTCCGGGCTTTCCTGCACCTTCAGCCTCAAAACCACCCTTTCTCAGTCGCCCCAGGGCCTGCCTCCGGAATATCAAACATCTAGAGATTTCGGCCACGCCCAAGGAGCCACGACGGAAAGCTGTGGCTTGCTCTACAGCTCTCTGGGAAACGCTTGCATTTCCGAACAGACCTTGGGGCTCTGGGCTTTCCTGGCCCCTTCAGCCTCCAAACCACCCTTTCTCACTCGCCCCAGGGCTGGCCTC
The DNA here is from genome assembly GCA_947846985.1 of Fratercula arctica. Taxonomy (NCBI): domain Eukaryota; kingdom Metazoa; phylum Chordata; class Aves; order Charadriiformes; family Alcidae; genus Fratercula; species Fratercula arctica. The sequence continues at coordinate 1,941,992 of CANTUZ010000027.1, forward strand.
CAAAATTACCTTATGTCCGGAGATTGTGGCCACGCCCAAGGAGCCACGAGGGAAAACTGTGGCTTGCTCTAAAGCTCTCTGGAAACCACTTGCATTTCCCAACAGACCTTGGGGCTCCGGGGTTTCCTGGCACCTTCAGCCTCAAAACCACCCTTTCTCAATCGCTCCAGGGCCTGCCTCAGGAATAGCAAACATCTGGAGGTTGCGGCCACGCCCAAGGAGCCACGAGGGAAAACTGTGGCTTGCTCTAATGCTCTCTGGGAACTGCTTGCATTGCCCCACAGACCATGGGGCTCCGGGCTTTCCTGGCCCCTTCAGCCTCAAAACCAGCCTTTCTCACTCGCCCTAGGGCGTTCCTCAGGAATCGCAAACATCTGGAGATTGCGGCCACGCCCAAGGAGCCTCGTGGGAAAACTGTGTCTTGCTCTGTATCTCTCAGGGAACCGCTTGCATTTCCCAACAGACCTTGGGTCTCTGGGCTTTCCTGGCCCCTTCGGCCTCAATGTGCCTAGGTACTGCTTCCCCTGCCCCACCCCTCTCTCTTTGCTAACAGTGTCTTCAGAGCTGGCCTGAAGACTAGGAACCATGCGTAGATGGCTCTGAAAAAGAGAGTGCCGGGAGGGAAAGGTGGGGCTTCTTCTCACTGTTTCTGGGCACTACTTTCACTGTCCCAGGAAAGTCTCTGCTAGCCGTCTCTACAAAGCTAGGGAAAACCATCTTGCCATATCTCCCATATGGAAAGTGCCAGCAGGGAAAAGTAGGGCTTGGTCTACTTCTCTCTGAGAACAGGTTTCCCTGCCCCCGGAATATCTGTGCTAACATTCTCCGCAAAGACAGGCACAAAACCAGCAAAGATCTTGCTATATCGCCCACAGGGAAAGGGCCAGGAGGGAAATGTAGGGCTGCTTTTCAGTGTTTCTAGGAACTGCATTCGCTGCCGCACTTATCGCTTTGCTAACACTCTCTTCAGGGCTGGGCTACAAACGAGGAACCATGTGGAGATTGCTCCCATACGGAAAGCGCCAGGAATGAAAAGTGGGTCTTGTGCTCAATGTGCCTGAGAACTGCTTTCACTGGCCCAGGAAGTTCTCCGCTAGCGCTCTGCAGAGAGTTGTCCTCGAAACAAACATGCATCTGGCTCTCTCTCCCACACAGAAAGGCTGATCTCCAGATGTTTGGTATTCCTGAGGCAGGCCCTGATGCGATTGAGAAAGGGTGGTTTTGAGGCTGAAGGTGCCAGGAAACCCCGGAGCCCCAAGGTCTGTTGGGAAATGCAAGCGGTTTCCAGAGAGCTTTAGAGCAAGCCACAGTTTTCCCTCGTGACTCCTTGGGCGTGGCCACCATCTCCGGACATAAGGTAATTTTGGAGGCCAGCCCTGGGGCGACTGAGAAAGTGTTTTTTTTGAGGCTGAAGGGGCCAGGAAAGCCCAGAGCCCCAAGGTCTGTTAGGAAATGTAAGCGGTTCCCAGAGAGATTTAGAGCAAGCTACAGTTTTCCCCCGTGGGTCCTTGGGCGTGCCATCAGGTTTCAAACATAGGGTAATTTTGGAGACCATGCCTGGGGCGAGATAGAAAGGGTGGTTTTGAGGCTGAAGCGGTCAGGAAAGCCTGGAGCCCAAGGTCTGTTGGGAAATGCAAGCGGTTCCCAGAGAGCTTTAGAGCAAGCCACAGTTTTCCCTCGTGGCTCCTTGGGCGTGCCATCAGATTTCAAACATAAGGTAATTTTGGAGGCCAGCCCTGGGGCGACTGAGAAAGTGTGTTTTTTGAGGCTGAAGGGGCCAGGGAAATCCTGAGCCCCAAGGTCTGTTGGGAAATGCAAGCGGTTCCCAGAGAGTTTTAGAGCAAGCCGTAGCATTCCGTCGTGGCTCCTTGGGCGTGGCCGCAATCTCCAGATATTTGCGATTCCTGAGGAAGGCCCTGGGGCGAGTGAGAAAGGGCGGTTTGGAGGCTGAAGGGGCGGGAAAAGCCCGGAGCCCCATGGTCTGACGGGAAATCCAGCGGTTCCCAGAGAGCTTTAGAGCAAGCCACAGCTTTCCCTCGTGTCTCCTTGGGTGTGGCCGCAGTCTGCGGACATAAGGTAATTTTGGAGGCCAGCCCTGCGGCGAGTGAGAAAGGGTGGTTTTGAGGCTGAAGGTTCCAGGAAAGCCCAGAGCCCCAAGGTCTGTTGGGAAATGCAAGTGATTCTAAGACAGCTTCAGAGCACGCTATAATTTTCCCTCATGGCTCCTTGGGCGTGGCCGCAATCTCCAGATGTTTGCGATTCCTGAGGCAGGCCCTGGTGCGATTGAGAAAGGGTGGTTTTGAGGATAAAGTTGGCAGGAAAGCCTGGAGCCCCATGGTCTAAGGGGAAATGCAAGCGGTTCCCAGAGAGCTTTAGAGCAAGCCACAGTTTTACCTCGTGGCTCCTTGGGCGTGGCTGCAATCTCCGGACATAAGGTAATTTTGGAGGCCAGTCCTGGGGCGAGTGAGAAAGAGTGGTTTTGAGGCTGAAGGTTCCCGGAAAGTCCAGAGCCCCAAGGTCTGTTGGGAAATGCAAGTGATTCTAACAGAGCTTTAGAGCAAGCCACAGTTTTCCCTCGTGGCTGCTTGGGCGTGGCCGCTATCTACAGACATAGGGTAATTTTGGAATCCAGCCCTTGGGCGAGTGAGAAAGGGTGGTTTTGAGGCTGAAGGTTCCCGGAAAGCCCAGAGCCCCAAGGTCTGTTGGGAAATGCAAGTGATTCTAAGAGAGCTTCAGAGCACGCCATAATTTTCCCTCATGGCTCCTTGGGCGTGGCCGCAATCTCCAGATGTTTGCGATTCCTGAGGCAGGCCCTGGAGCGATTGAGAAAGGGTGTTTTTGAGGATAAAGTTGGCAGGAAAGCCCGGAGCCCGAAAGTCTGTTGGGAAATGTAAGCGGTTCCCAGAGAGCTTTAGAACAAGTCACAGCTTTCCCTCATGGCTCCATGGGCGTGGCATCATATTTCAAACATAGGGTAATTTTGGAGGCCATGCCTGGGGCGAGATAGAAAGCGAGGTTTTGAGTCTGAAGGGGCCAGGAAAGCCCGGAGCCCCAAGGTCTCTTGGGAAATGCAAGCGGTTCCCAGAGAGCTGTAGAGCAAGCCAGAGCTTTCCCTCGTGGCTCCTTGGGCGTGGCCGCGCTCTACAGAAATAGGGTAATTTTGGAGGCCAGACCTGGAGCGAGTGAGAAAGTGTGGTTTTGAGGCTGAAGGTTCCAGGAAAGCCCAGAGCCCCAAGGTCTGTTGGGAAATGCAAGTGATTCTAACAGAGCTTTAGAGCAAGCCATAGTTCTCCCTCGTGGCTCCTTCGGCGTGGCCACAATCTCCAGATGTTTGCTATTCCTGAGGCAGGCTCTGGAGCGATTGAGAAAGGGTGGTTTTGAGGCTGAAGGTGCCAGGAAAGCCCGGAGCCCGAAGGTCTTGTTTGGAAGTGTAAGCGGTTCCCAGAGAGCTGTAGAGCAAGCCAGAGCTTTCCCTCGTGGCTCCTTGGGCGTGGCCGCGCTCTACAGAAATAGGGTAATTTTGGAGGCCAGCCGTGGGGCAAGTGAGAAAGGGTGGTTTGGAGGCTGAAGCTGCCAGGAAAACCCGGAGCCCGAAGGTCTGTTGGGAAATGCAAGCGGTTCCCAGAGAGCTGTAGAGCAAGACACAGCTTTCCCTCGTGGCTCCTTGGGCGTGGCCGCAATCTCCAGATGTTTGCTATTCCTGAGGAAGGCCCTGGAGCGATAGAGAAAGGGTCGTTTTGAGGCTGAAGGGGCCAGGAAAGCCCGGAGTCCCATGGTCTGAGGTGAAATGCATCGTTTCCGAGAGAGATTTAGAGCAAGTCACAGTTTTCCCTCGTGGCTCCTTGGGCGTGGCCGCAATCTCCAGATGTTTGCGATTCCTGAGGAAGGCCCTGGGGCGAGTGAGAATGGGTGGTTTTGAGGCTGAAGGGGCCAGGAAAGCCCGGACTCTGAAGGTCTCTTGGGAAATGTAAGCGGTTCCCAGAGACCTTTAGAGCAAGCCCCAGCTTTCCCTCGTGG
>CANTUZ010000027.1:1946507-1988666 GCA_947846985.1 Fratercula arctica
CACCTCCTTATCTCATGTCCGACAGTAACCTTTCTTAAACTCATGTCAAGGCAGGCCTACACAGCTGCTACCAACTCCTCAGTGCTTGGAGTGTTCATAGGGTGACCTCGTTGTATTAGAAATCCTTCCACAAATCCCCCTTTTTGTTTTTGAACACTCCAAGACTCTTCAGTTGCAAGCATTACTTGATTAAACCATATTTTTCTTACCATGCGCTCCAAGCCTCTTTGCAAACAATAGAACAGACAAGGAACAATTAACAACACAACAAATACCACGATCAAAATCATTACACCTATCTTTAAAAGGGATGCAACCCAGCCTGTGATTCCCCATCCTTTGAGCAGTCCTGTAAGCCAATGCCAGCTACTCTCTATCTCCACAATTCCCCCTTTTTTATTTATTTTTTATGCAACAAAAAGCTTGATTAATCATTTTTTGCACTATTTTCTGTAAGCAGCCTAAAATACAGCACATGACAAGGATTGGATGACAAAGATGACATGTTTAGAAAATTTAAAACATAAGTTGCTTTATACAGTTGCTCTTGAGGTGTCATACTGACAGGATTCCCCCTTTTTTGTTTATCAAGCATGGTTTTTAAGGTATGATGAATACGTTTCAGAATTGCTTGCCCAGTTGGGGAATGAGGAATACCGGTGACATGTTTGATACCCCTTGTCTGTAAAGAGGCCTGTATTTTAGTGAACACATAAGCTGGTCTGTTATCAGTTTTTACAGTTTTTGGTACTCCCATGACTGCAATGCATTGCAACTAATGTCGAATAACATCACGAGCCTTCTCTCCTATATGAGCACTAGCTACAACAAGGTGAGAAAACAGATCAACTGCAACAGGTACATAGCGCAAACGTCCAAATTCTATAATGTGCATAACATCGGATTGCCAAAGTTCATCAGGTGTAAGCCCTCGCAGGGTAATCCCCGCAAATGATGGCAGAGGAGCCAGCTGCTGACAGCGCAAATGACCCTGTAAAATCAATCGTGCTAACATTTCAATCATCATAGTTACTGGTTTTGAAAAGATATGTGGCAAAAATACCCACTCTAATGCAGTCAGGCTCTTTGCGAGTGTATCATCCCACTGTCCTATCAGGGCGTAAGGTTGAAATTTTTGATGTATCATAAACAAATATACAATGTGCTGTAATGCCTTCTGAGCTGTTGGGGTTAATGAACGTGGAACCTACCAGGGAGGGGGGGCGGGCAGACACAGCACTTCAGGGCGTCCCCTGTATCTTCAAAGTGCGCTCATGTCTAACCCCCTCTCTCCGACCCGAGACAGCCCCCTTATATCCTGCCCCGGACTGAGTGGAAAAGTACAGGCTAGGGTCACTGCATGCGTGGCCAGCGCATGCCGCGAGCCTCACCAGACTCATGATCCAGCTTTGCTAACTGCGGATGTCTGATACCTGACTCCCTTGTACTCCCTTCTTGTTATCTTCTTCTTTGAAAGTTAGGTTCTCATGGATACAGATATAGTTTTTCAGCAACAGTACTGAGTCCCTTTTTCCCTACATGTATACTGGGTTTGGTTCAACTAGTAATTCTCTGTCGTGTCTCACTCGAACCATCCTCTATTGTCCTTTACACATGCCACCCCGTGGCCCATAGTTGGGACACAATGATAGTTTATAACTCGTACAAGGGTATGATGCAAAGCAACATCTGCAACTGATCGTATAATGCTTATTAAACATAGCAAATAGCATACTAAACATAACAGACAGATTCCTTCCACACAGGCAATGAGTATAATTTCCTTCAATCAACCCCACCCCCAAGTCCATCCAGCAAAGAGATTTCACCCAGTGGTCTCCACAAGTTGCTGGCTCAGTTGGTGCAGTTCTTGCAACTGGGCATGGATGGATTTGGAGCGGTCACTTAGATTCGTACAACACAGTCCTTTAAAATTTTGACAACTGTGTCCGTGAGCTAAAAGCAAAAAATCAATAGCAGCTCTGTTTTGCAGCATTGCATGTTGAATACTATCTACATCTAGCAATAACTCAGAAACAGCTGTACTAGTAGCATTACTAAATTTATCCCTGGCAGCGAGAGAGTCTTTGTTATCAAGAATCCTTGGCATCGAAAGAGTCCTTGTTAGCAAGAGCGCATGCGGACTCCCTGTTCTTGCTGGTACTGTGCTTTGATCTTCTTCCACAACAGGCCAAGATTCTCAGGCAGCTAGATAAGGTGTCCTTGAGTCCATTACAGACTTATGTCATCTAAGTGTTTTTCTTGCAAGCACCCAAAACTGAATAACAATTAGTGTGATATATGTGTTTTCCAGCACCCAGGTGCGAGTCCCTTGAGCATATTTACAATCCTCCTTGCTGATCTTCCGTTGCTTTCCCATATTCCACCCCCCCGCTCAAGAGACTGCTTCTGCTGGTGTTCATTTAGTCTCACAGAGTATAACACAGAGTAATTTATAAAGGCGTGCAATAACATATATACATATAGGAAAAAAAAAGCCCAAAACATATCTCTATAATACTGCTTGAATCAGGTGTCTTATTTCTCTTTTTCTGCTGCTGTCTTGTAGCATATATGGCATACTTTTGTGCTAAGACGGCACATTTCCCTTCTAATTGTTCTTTTTTTTTTTCTTTTTTTTTCTTTTTTTTTTTTTTTTTTTTTTCCATCACTTACGGCTGACATAAAAGTCTGCCTTGCAACAAGAGCTCACCCTTAAGTTTCTCATTTTCCTACAGAGCATCCTATAGATTCTAGCTTAACTCCTTTTCCCAATCAACCATGATCTTATAGGCAAACAACAAACAACCAGTCATACGCCCTGCATGGGTAAGCCGTTCCCGAAAGCGTAAGCATGTCGGCTGGCGAAAACTCCCCCAATATTTCAGGACTTCCATCGGCTCTACGGCCCATCATGGTCTATCTACCTGGGGTGCGCTCGCCTTACATCTAAACATTGTGTATATACAAACTTCTTCGCTTGACAGTGTGGCAGCCCTAGTCATGTATGAGAACAGTACCACACCGGGCAGAACACCTGCTCAAGCGGAGTCACCAAACGACACTGCACACAGCAACAAACAAACAGTAGCACAGATGCTGATCAGCAGATATAAACTGGCGCCCACACACACTTACACAGCAGACATACAAAAACACCACTTCTATCTCAGGGAGAGGACTGGGAAGGGGAGGGGGTGAGGCAAACGGCGGCGGGAGCGAAGCGGCTCCGGCTCCGTCCTTCTCCCCCGACATTCTGACAATACACTGCAATACCCCGATTCCGGCTGCGCACGCATAAGCGGTTGAGAAGGAGGAACAGACGTGATACCTGGCGCAAATGGAGGAGGCTTAAGAATGGAGGAACGCGATAACGACTTTCGTCTCTGTTGCTGTAAAATCTCCTCCGCAGTTGTAGCAGAGGCAGCCATAGCTTTAATCTGGGTTAAAGATGGACATAAATCAGGTTCAGTCTCTGGATTTATTGGGCCAGGATCAAAGGGATCTTCTGGCTCTTCACCTCCTGAATTCTGTTTTTGGTAATGTTTTTCAGAATTGGGAATTTGAGCATATTTAGGCTGAGGGTCTGCAACTGGGGGTGTCATTTCAAAAGACTGAGGTTCCTTTGGGGGAGCTTGTGGTGCCCCTCTAGCAACCCCTTGCAGGGCTTGCTCTGCAGGATGCATTGTTCGTATGGCAGTGTATACAGTTCGCCAAGTAACTATTATTCCTCTGGCAAGGACAAGTGCAGCGTCTCCTGCGTTTGCAATTCCTCCCCCACTTTTAGCCGCTGAGCCAAATCGTAGGACCACCCTTCAGGGAACCATAAGCAATAATCACGTATCCATACAAGCAAAAAATTTCCGAGTCAAATATTCATTTGCATCCTATGAACCCATCTCTGCTTCTTCTAGCATAGTACAAATCCATCTCCTCACTTTCTATTCTTTAACACTATCTCCCTTTTCTGATACATTACACTATTGCGTATCTCCAGACTCGTCCGCTGCTGTTTCAGACGGATCACCCGTTCCCGGACTCCCACACACCCTCTCCTCAACTGCCTGCAAACCCTCCTTGATAACCTCATGAGCCTTTTTATAAGCAGCCCGTATCGCGCCCGCTTTCAAACCCTTATCAAGTCTCTGCATTTCCGCGAGCAATTGCTGCATAGAGTTCTGTTGATCGCGGAGAGCGTCACGGAGCTCCACAGTATCTTTAGGTGGATAGACGGTTTTCAGACGAACGTCCTCGGAGGATGATGACGTTTCCATAGGCTGAGGAGAGTCGGGGGGAACCTGCGTGGATGACTCCGGTAGACCAGAGTACGGTGGAGCGGTCGGTTGCGGAGGCGTGAGAGGTGGCGGCGGTGGCGGCGAAAATGTCCATCTGTCAGACGCCCCCCAGAACTCCTTTTCTGACGCTTTATTACAGGAAATGCATTGGAGAACGAACTGTTTCCCTCTTCCCCAGCTGCATCTAACACCCTCTGGGCTGTGGTGGCAATAACAGCTGATCCATGCATGCCTGCAATCAGTCCCTTCACCTGTCGATAAGTGCCTGCCAGGTTCCAGGCTTCCTTATTCTCTGACTGCACTGCTTCCCACATTTCCACTCCAATTCTAGTCCATGTTGAAAGGTCAAAAAACTGAGTCGGATCTCTGAGCAATCCTCATTGTCAGCATCAAGATAATAGTTCCAGTAAAGCACTCTCACTAAGGTTTTCACCAGCATTTTTTGCCAGCTGCAGCAAACTTTGTACTGCTGCCTTTTCCACGGCTGATACAGCCAAACCCATACTACCGTTCCCATTCTAGGTGGCTCCCACTTCCCGTGGGGTTGTGGATCCGCTCCTGCCTCTCTCGGGCAGCCCAGCTTACTTCATCCCACAACACTGCCCCTATTTTAGCCCACGTATCCTGGGCGAAGGCAACCGCCACCGTGGGATAAAGCCCCTTGTCTCTTGTCCATACTAAAAGTGACTTCAAAGAGGCAGAATCATATTTCAATCCTCTCATAGAGAGCATATGTTGGAGGAGCTTAACTACAGCCTCTTCTTCTTTTGAGGTTGCAGACCCCATCTCCTCCCGGCCGCCTGCCTGATCAGAGCAGGATTTCCCTTTTTTTGATGCGCTAGCGTCTTCCCGAGTGCCGGGGCAGCACTCACCTTTCGACCGCTTCTTCCGCCACCTCCGATTGCCGGCTGGATTTCTGGGTAGATGCAGTCCCAAAAAACCGATCTGAGGGTCCCTGTTCGGGCGCCACTTGTTGACGCGGAAGGCTCGAGCAATAACATGCAGACCAATGTGATCAGGTTAATGCCACTTTATTCAACCTAAGTGTTACATTTATAGTATTATGATTTCTGTTCACGCGCTCTAACTCCTACTAATTGGGTGCATGTTATCCTCACGAGCTGTCCACGCGCTTAATTCTTTCTTGTCATTGGTCGACCTTTCTTGACGTATGATGTTTTCAATTCCTTTGTTACACTTCTTTCTGGTCAGCACCTCCTTATCTCATGTCCGACAGTAACCTTTCTTAAACTCATGTCAAGGCAGGCCTACACAGCTGCTACCAACTCCTCAGTGCTTGGAGTGTTCATAGGGTGACCTCGTTGTATTAGAAATCCTTCCACAGTCTGCGGGGAAATGCAAGCTTTTCCTAGAGAGCTTTAGAGTAAGCCATAGCATTCCCTCGTGGCTCCTTGGGTGTGGCCGCAAACTCCAGATGTTTGCGATTCCTGAGGAAGTCCCTGGGGCAGGTGAGAAAGGGTGGTTTTGATGCTGAAGGGGCCAGGAAAGCCCTGAGCCCCAAGGTCTGTGGGAGAACGCAAGCGCATCCCAGAGAGCTTTAGAGGCCCCAGGGCTGGCCTCCAAAATTACCTTAGGTCCGCAGATTGCGGCCATGCCCAAGGAGCCACGAGGGAAAGCTGTGGCTTGCTCTACAGCTCTGTGGGAACCGCTTGCATTTCCCAACAGAATTTGGGGCTCAGGGTTTTCCTGACCCTTCAGCCTCAAAAACCACCCTTTCTCACTTGCCCTAGGGCTGGCCTCCAAAATTACCATATGTTTGAAATATGATGCCATGCCCAAGGAGCCACGAGGGAAAGCTGTGGCTTGCTCTAAAGCTCTCTGGGAACCGATTGCATTTCCCAACATATCATGGGGCTCTGGGCTTTCCTGGCACCTTCAGCCTCAAAACCACCCTTTCTCACTCGCCCCAAGGCCTGCCTCAGGAATCGCAAACATATAGAGATTGCGGGCACGCCCAAGGAGCCACGAGGGAAAACTGTGGCTTGCTCTAAAGCTCTCTGGGAACCGCTTGCTTTTCCCAACACACCTTGGGGCTCCGGGCTTTCCTGGCCCCTTCAGCCTCCAAACCACCCTTTCTCACTCGCTCCAGGTGTGGCCTCCAAAATTACCCTATGTCTGTAGATAGCGGCCACGCACAAGGAGCCACGAGGGAAAACTATGGCTTGCTCTACAGCTCTCTGGGAACCGCTTGCATTGCCCCACAGACCTTGGGGCTCTGGGCTTTCCTGGCCCCTTCAGCCTCAAAACCACCGTTCCTATCTTGCCCCAGGCATGGCCTCCAAAATTACCCTATATTTGAAATTTGATGCTATGCCCAAGGAGCCACGATGGAAAGCTGTGGCTTGCTCTAAAGCTCTCTGGGAAACGCTTGCATTTCCCCTCAGACCATGGGGCTCTGGGCTTTCTTGGCACCTTCAGCCTCCAAACCACCCTTTCTCACTCGCCCCAGGGCCTTCCTCAGGAATACCAAACATCTGGAGATTGCGGCCACACCCAAGGAGCCACGAGGGAAAACTGTTTCTTGCTCTAAAGTTCTGTTAGAATCACTTGCATTCCCCAACAGACCTTGGGGCTCTGGGCTTTCCTGGCACCTTCAGCCTCAAAACCACCCTTTCTCACTCGCCCCAGGGCTGGCTTCCAAAATTACCCTATGTCTGTAGATAGCGGCCACGCCCAAGGAGCCACGAGGGAAAGCTGTGGCTTTCTCTACAGCTCTCTGGGAACCGCTTGCATTTCCCAACAGACCTTGGGGCTCCGGGCTTTCCTGGCACCTTCAGCCTGAAAAACCACCCTTTCTCACTCGCCGCAGGGCTGGCCTCCAAAATTACCATATGTTTGAAATATAATGCCACGCCCAAGGAGCCACGAGGGAAAACTGTGGCTTGCTCTAAAGCTCTCTGGGAACTGCTTGAATTGTTCCACAGACCACAGGGCTCCGGGCTGTCCTGGCACCTTCAGCCTCAAAAACCACCCTTTCTCAATCGTTCCAAGGCCTGCCTCAGGAAAAGCAAACATCTGGACATTGCGGCCACGCCCAAGGAGCCACGAGGGAAAACTATGGCTTGCTCTATAGCTCTCTGGGAACCGCTTGCATTTCCCAACAGACTTTCGGGCTCCAGGCTTTCCTGGCCCCTTCAGCCTCAAAACCACCCTTTCTCACTCATCCCAGAGCTGGCCTCCAAAATTAGCATATGTTTGAAATATGATGCCACGCCCAAGGAGCCACGAGGGAAAGCTGTGGCTTGCTCTAAAGCTCTCTGGGAACCGCTTGCATTTCCCCTCTGTCCATGGGGCTCCAGGCTTTTCTGGCCCCTTCAGGCTCAAAACCAGCCTTTCTCTCTCGCACCAGGGCCTTCCTCAGGAATAGGAAACATCTGGAGATTGCGGCCACGCCCAAGGAGTCACGAGGGAATGCTATGGCTTGCTCTAAAGCTCTCTGGGAACCGCATGCATTTCCCAACAGACCTTCAGGCTCCGGGCTTTCCTGGCACCTTCAGCCTCAATACCACCCTTTCTCAATCACTCCAGGGCATGCCTCAGGAATAGCAAACATCTGGAGATTGCGGCCACGCCCAAGGAGCCACGAGGGAAAGCTGTGGCTTGCTCTAAAGCTCTCTGGGAACCGCTTGCATTTCCCAACAGACCTTGGGGCTCAGGGTTTTCCTGGCCCCTTCAGCCTCCAAACCACCCTTTCTCACTCGCCCCAGGGCTGGCCTCAAAAATTACCTTATGTCCGCAGATTACGTCCACGCCCAAGGAGCCACGAGGGAAAGCTGTGGCTTGCACTAAAGCTCTCTGGGAACCACTTGCATTTCCCCTCAGACCCTGGGGCTCCAGGCTTTCTTGGCCCCTTCAGGCTCAAAACCAGCCTTTCTCACTCGCACCAGGGCCTTACTCAGGAATCGCAAACATCTGGAGATTGCGGCCACGCCCAAGGAGCCACGAGGGAATGCTATGGCTTGCTGTAAAACTCCCTGGGAACCGCTTGCATTTCCCAACAGACCATGGGGCTCTGGGCTTTCCTGGCCCCTTCAGCCTCAAAACCACCCTTTCTCACTCGCCCCAGGGCCTTCCTCAGGAATAGCAAACGTCTGGAGATTGCGGCCACGCCCAAGGTGCCACGAGGGAATGCTATGGCTTGCTCTAACACTCTCCGGGAACCGCTTGCATTTCCAAACAGACCTTGGGGCTCTGGGCTTTCCTGGCCCCTTCAGCCTCCAAACCACCCTTTCTATCTAGCCACAGGCATGGCCTCCAAAATTACCCTATATTTGAAATCTGTTGCCACGCCCAAGGAGCCACGAGGGAAAACTGTGGCTTGCTCTAAAGCTCTCTGGGAACCGCTTACATTTCCCAGCAGACCTTGGGGATCCGGGCTTTCCTGGCCCCTTGAGCCTCAAAATCACCCTTTCTGAATCGGTCCAGGGCCTGCCTCAGGAATAGCAAACATCTGGAGATTGCGGCCACGCCCAAGGAGCCACGAGGGAAAACTGCGGCTTGCTCTAAAACTCTCTTAGAATCACTTGCATTTCCCAACAGACCTTGGAGGCCTGGGCTTTCCTGGAACCTTCAGCCTCAACACCACCCTTTATCACTCGCCCCAGGGCTGGCCTCCAAAATTACCTGTATGTCTGTAGATAGCGGCCACGCCCAAGGAGCCACGAGGGAAAGCTGTGGCTTGCTCTAAAGCTCTCTGGGAAACGCTTGCATTTCCCAACAGACCTTGGGGCTCCGGTCTTTCCTGGCACCTTCAGACTCAAAACCACCCTTTCTCAATCGCTCCAGGGCCTTCCTCAGGAATCGCAAACATCTGGAGATTGTGGCCACGCCCAAGGAGCCACGAGGGAAAACTGTGGCTTGCTATAAATCTCTCTGGGAACTACTTGCCTTTCTTCTCAGACCATGGGGCTCTGGGCTTTCCTGGCCCCTTCAGCCTCCAAACCACCCTTTCTCACTCGCCCCAGGGCTGGCCTCCAAAATTACCTTATGTCCGGAGATTGCAGCCACGCCCAAGGAGCCACGAGGGAAAGCTGTGGCTTGCTCTAAAGCTCTCTGGGAACCGCTTGCATTTCCCAACAGACCTTGGGGCTCTGGGCTTTCCTGGAACCTTCAGCCTCAAAACCACCCTTTCTCACTCGCCCCAGGGCTGGACTCCAAAATTACCTTATGTCCGCAGATTGTGGCCACGCCCAAGGAGCCATGAGGGAAAACTGTGGCTCCCTCTAAACTCTCGTAGAATCACTTGCATTTCCCAACAGACCTTGGGGCTCTGGGCTTTCCTGGAACATTCAGCCTCAAAACCACCTTTTCTCACTCGGCCCAGGTCTGGCCTACAAAATTAGCCTATGTCTGGAGATTGCGGCCATGCCCAAGGAGCCCCGAGGGAAAGCTATGGCTTGCTCTAAAACTCTCTGGGAACCGCTTGCATTTCCCAACAGACCTTGGGGCTCTGGGCTTTCCTGGCCCCTTCAGCCTCAAAACCACCCTTTCTCACTCACCCCAGGGCTGGCCTCCAAAATAACCTTATGTCCGGAGGTTGCGGCCACGCCCAAGGAGCCACGAGGGAAAACTGTGGCTTCCTCTAAAGCTCTCTGGGAACCGCTTGCATTTCTCAACAGACCTTGGGGCTCTGGGCTTTCCTGGCCCATTCACCCTCCAAACCACCCTTTCTCACTCGCACCAGGACATTCCTCAGGAATAGGAAAGATCTGGAGATTGCGGCCACACCCAAGGAGCCACGAGGGAAAACTATGGCTTGCTCTAAAGCTCTCTGGGAATTGCTTACATTTCCTCTCAGAGCATGGGGCTCCGGGCTTTCCTAGTAGCTTCACGCTCAAAATAACCCTTTCTCACTCGCATTAGGGCCTTCGTCAGGAATAGGAAACATCTGGAGATTGTGGCCACGCCCAAGGAGCCATGAGGGAAAGCTGTGGCTTGCTCTAAAACTCTCTGGGAACCGCTTGCATTTCCCAACAGACGTTGGGGCTCCGGGCTTTCCTGACCCCTTCAGCCTCAAAAACCAGTCTTTCTCACTCACACCAGGGATGGCCTCCAAAATTACCACATGTTTGAAAAGTGATGCCATGCCCAAGGAACCACGAGGGAAAACTGTGGCTTGCTCTAAAGCTCTCTGGGAAACGCTTGCATTTCCCAAGAGACCTTGGGGCTCCGGGCTTTCCTGGCCCCTTCAGCCTCAAAACAAACCTTTCTCATTCGCCCCAGGGCTGGACTCCAAAATTACATTATGTCTATAGATTGCGGTCACGTCCAAGGAGGCACGAGGGAAAACTGTGGCTTGCTCTAAAGCTCTCTGGGAACTGATTCCATTCCCCCACAGAGCTTGGGGCTCCGGGCTTTCCTGGCCCCTTCAGCCTCAAAACCACCCTTTCTCACTCGTCCCAGGGCCTTCCTCAGGAATCACAAACATCTGGAGATTGTGGCCACGCCCAAGGAGCCACGAGGGAAAACTGTGGCTTGCTCTAAAGCTCTCTGAGAATCACTTGCATTTCCCAACAGACCTTGGGGCTCTGGGCTTTCCGGGAACCTTCAGCCTCAAAACCACACTTTCTCACTCGCCCCAGGGCTGGCCTCCAAAATTTCCCTATGTCTGTAGATAGCGGCCACGCCCAAGGAGCCACGAGGGAAAGCTGTGGCTTGCTCTACAGCTCTCTGGGAACCGCTTGCATTTCCCAACAGACCTTCGGGCTCAGGGCTTTCCTGGCCCCTTCAGCCTCAAAACCACTCTTTCTCAGTCGCCCCAGGGTCTGCCTCAGGAATACCAAACATCTGTAGATAGAGGCCACGCCCAAGGAGCCACGAGGGAAAACTGTGGCTTGCTCTAAAGCTGTCTGGGACCCACTTAAATTTCCCCTCAGACCATGGGGCTCTGGGCTTTCCTGGCATCTTCAGCCTCAAAACCACCCTTTCTCAATCGCATCAGGGCCTGCCTCAGGAATACCAAACATCTGTAGATAGCGGCCACGCCCAAGGAGCCACGAGGGAAAGCTGTGGCTAGCTCTAAAGCTCTCTGGGAACCGCTTGCGTTTCGCAATAGACCTTGGGGCTCACGGCTTTCCTGGCCCCTTCAGCCTCAAAACCACCCTTTCTCATGCGCCCCAGGGCTGACCTTCAAAATTACCTTATGTCTAGAGATAGCGGCCACGCCCAAGGAGCCACGAGGGAAAGCTGGGCTTGCTCTACAGCTCTCTGGGAACCGCTTGCATTTCCCAACAGACCTTGGGGCTCCGGGCTTTCCGGGAACCTTCAGCCTCAAAAACCACCCTTTCTCAATCGCTCCAGAGCCTGCCTCAAGAATAGAAAACATCTGGAGATTGCGGCCACGCCCAAGGAGCCACGAGGGAATGCTATGGCTTGCTCTAAAGCTCTCTGGAACCGCTTGCATTTCCCAACAGACCTTGGGGCTCCGGCTTTCCTGGCACCTTCAGCCTCAAAACCACCCTTTCTCACTCGCCCCAGGGCTGGCCTCCAAAAATTACCTTATGTCCGGAGATTGCAGCCACGCCCAAGGAGCCACGAGGGAAAGCTGTGGCTTGCTCTAAATCTCTCTGGGAACCGCTTGCATTTCCCCTCAGACCCTTGGGGCTCCTGGGCTTTCCTGGCCCCTTCAGCCTCAAAACAACCCTTTCTCACTCGCTCCAGGGCCTGCCTCAGGAATCGCAAACATCTGGAGATTGCGGCCACGCCCAAGGAGCCACGAGGGAAATGCTATGGCTTGCTCTAAAGCTCTCTGGGAACCGCTTGCATTTCCCAACAGACCTTGGGGCTCTGGGCTTTCCTGGCCCCTTCAGCCTCAAAACCACCCTTTCTCACTCGCCCCAGGGCTGGCCTCCAAAATTTCCCTATGTCTGTAGATAGCGGCCACGCCCAAGGAGCCACGAGGGAAAGCTGTGGCTTGCTCTAAAGCTCTCTGGGAACCGCTTGCATTTCCCAACAGACCTTCGGGCTCCAGGCTTTCCTGGCCCCTTCAGCCTCCAAATCACCCTTTCTCACTCGCCCCAGGCATGGCCTCCAAACTTACCTTATGTCCAGAGATTGCGGCCACGCCCAAGGAGCCACGAGCGGAAACTGTGGCTTGCTCTAAAGCTGTCTGGGAACCGCTTGCATTTCCTCTCAGACCTTGGGGCTCTGGGTTTCCTGGCCCCTTCAGCCTCAAAACCACCCTTTCTATCTCGCCCCAGGCATGGCCTCCAAAATTACCCTAAGTTTGAAATCCGATGCCACGCCCAAGGAACCACGAGGGAAAGCTGTGGCTTGCTCTAAAGCTCTCTGGGAACGCTTGCATTTCCCCTCAGACCATGGGGCTCCGGGCTTTCCTGGCCCCTTCAGCCTCAAAAACCAGCCATACTCACTCGCCCCAGGGCTGGCATCCAAAATTACCTTATGTCCGGAGATTACGGCCACGCCCAAGGAGCCACGAGGGAAAGCTGTGGCTTGCTCTAAAGCTCTCTGGGAACCGCTTGCATTTCCCTACAGACCTTGGGGCTCCGGGCTTTCCTGGCCCCTTCTGCCTCAAAACCACCCTTTCTCACTCGCCCCAGGGCTGGCCTCCAAAATTACATTATGTCTATAGATTGCGGCCATGTCCAAGGAGCCACGAGGGAAACCTGTGGCTTGCTCTAAAGCTCTCTGGGAACCGCTTACATTTCCCAACAGACCTTTGGGCTCCGGTCTTTCCTTGCACCTTCAGCTTCAAAACCACCCTTTCTCACTCTCTCCATTTCTGGCCTCCAAAATTACCCTATGTCTGTAGATAGCGGCCACGCCCAAGGAGCCACGAGGGAAAGCTGTGGCTTTCTCTACACCTCTCTGGGAACCGCTTGCATTTCCCAACAGACCTTGGGGCTCCGGGCTTTCCTGGCACCTTCAGCCACAAAACCACCCTTTCTGAATCTGTCCAGGGCCTGCCACAGGAATAGCAATCATCTGGCATTATGGCCACACCCAAGGAGCCCCGAGGGAAAGCTGTGGCTTGCTCTAAAACTCTCTGGGAACCGCTTGCATTTCCCAACAGACTTTGGGGCTCTGGGTTTTCCTGGCCCCTTCAGCCTCAAAAACCAGCCTTTCTCACTCGCCCCAGGGCTGGCCTCCAAAGTTACCATATGTTTGAAATCTGATGCCACGCCCAAGGAGCCACGAGGGAAAACTGCGGCTTGCGCTAAAGCTCTCTGGGAACCGCTTGCATTGCCCCACAGACCTTGGGGCTCCGGGCTTTCCTGGCCCCTTCAGCCTCAAAAACACCCTTTCTCACTCGCTCCAGGGCCTGCCTCAGGAATCGCAAACATCTGGAGATTGCGGCCACGCCCAAGGAGCCACGAGGGAAAGCTGTGGCTTGCTCTAAAGCTCTCTTAGAATCACTTGCATTTCCCAACAGACCTTGCGGCTCTGGGCTTTCCTGGAACCTTCAGCCTTAAAATCACCGTTTCTCAATCGCTCCAGGGCCTGCCTCAGGAATAGCAAACATCTCGAGATTGCGGCCACGCCCAAGGAGCCACGAGGGAAAGCTATGGCTTGCTCTAAAGCTCTCTGAGAATCACTTGCATTTCCCAACAGACCTTGGGGCTCTGGGCTTTCCTGGACCCTTCAGCCTCAAAACCACCCTTTCTCACTCGCCCCAGAGCTGGCCTCCAAAATTACCCTGTGTTTGAAATTTGATGCCACGCCCAAGGAGCCACGATGGAAAGCTGTGGCTTGCTCTACAGCTCTCTGGGAACCGCTTGCATTTCCCAACAGACCTTCGGGCTCCGGGCTTTCCTGGCCCCTTCAGCCTCCAAACCACCCTTTCTCACGCGCCCCACGGCCTGCCTCAGGAATCGCAAACATCTGGAGATTGCGGCCACGCCCAAGGCGCCACGAGGGAAAGCTGTGGCTTGCTCTAAAGCTCTCTGGGAAACGCTTGGATTTCCCCTCAGACCATGGGGCTCTGGGCTTTCCTTGTAGCTTCAGGCTCAAAACCACCCTTTCTCAATCGCTCCAGGGCCTCCCTCAAGAATAGAAAACATCTGGAGATTGTGGCCACGCCCAAGGAGCCACAAGGGAAAACTGTGGCTAGCTCTAAAGCTCTCTGGGAACCGCTTGCATTTCGCAATAGATCCTTGGGGCTCACGGGCTTTCCTGGCCCCTTCAGCCTCAAAACCACCCTTTCTCACTGCGCCCCAGGGCTGACCTTCCAAAATTACCTTATGTCTGGAGATAGCGGCCACGCCCAAGGAGCCACGAGGGAAAGGCTGGGCTTGCTCTACAGCTCTCTGGGAACCGCTTGCATTTCCCAACAGACCTGGGGCTCCGGGCTTTCCGGGACCTTCAGCCTCAAAAACCACCCTTTCTCACTCGCCCCAGGGCTGGACCTCCAAAATTACCTTATGTCTGCAGATAGTGGCCACGCCCAAGGAGCCACGAGGGAAAGCTGTGGCTTGCTCTAAAGCTCTCTGGGAACCGCTTGCATTTCCCCTCAGACCCTGCGGCTCCAGGCTTTCCTGGCCCCTTCAGCCTCAAAACCACCCTTTCTCACTCGCCCCAGGGCCTTCCTCAGGAATAGCAAACATCTGGAGATTGCGGCCACGCCCAAGGGAGCCACGAGGGAATGCTATGGTTTGCTCTAAAGCTCTCTGGGAACCGCTTGCATTTCCCAACAGACCTTGGGGCTCTGGGCTTTCCTGGCCCCTTCAGCCTCCAAACCACCCTTTCTCACTCGCCCCAGGCTGGCCTCCAAAATTACCTTATGTCCGGAGATTGCAGCCACGCCCAAGGAGCCACGAGGGAAAGCTGTGGCTTGCTCTAAAGCTCTCTGGGAACCGCTTGCATTTCCCAACAGACCTTGGGGCTCTGGGCTTTCCTGGAACCTTCAGCCTCAAAACCACCCTTTCTCACTCGCCCCAGGGCTGGACTCCAAAATTACCTTATGTCCGCAGATTGTGGCCACACCCAAGGAGCCACGAGGGAAAGCTGTGGCTTGCTCTAAAACTCTCTGGGAACCGCTTGCATTTCCCAACAGACCTTGGGCTCTGGGCTTTCCTGGCCCCTTCAGCCTCAAAAACCACCCTTTCTCACTCGCCCCAGGGCTGGCCTCCAAATTACCATATGTCTGGAGATTGCATGCCACGCCCAAGGAGCCACGAGGGAAAACTGTGGCTTGCTCTAAAGCTCTCTCTTTGA
Source organism: Fratercula arctica (assembly GCA_947846985.1). NCBI lineage: Eukaryota > Metazoa > Chordata > Aves > Charadriiformes > Alcidae > Fratercula > Fratercula arctica. Next base: position 1,961,996 of record CANTUZ010000027.1, read on the forward strand.
ACCGCTTGCATTTCCCAACAGACCTTGGGGCTCCGGGCTTTCCTGGCCCCTTCAGCCTCAAAACCACCCTTTCTCACTCGCCCCAGGGCCTTCCTCAGGAATCGCAAACATCTGGAGATTGCGGCCACGCCCAAGGAGCCACGAGGGAAAGCTGTGGCTTGCTCTAAAGCTCTCTGGGAACCGCTTGCATTTCCCAACAGACCTTGCGGCTCCGGGCTTTCCTGGCACCTTCAGCCTTAAAACCACCGTTTCTCAATCGCTCCAGGGCCTGCCTCAGGAATAGCAAACATCTCGAGATTGCGGCCACGCCCAAGGAGCCACGAGGGAAAGCTATGGCTTGCTCTAAAGCTCTCTGGGAACCGCTTGCATTTCCCAACAGACCTTGGGGCTCTGGGCTTTCCTGGACCCTTCAGCCTCAAAACCACCCTTTCTCACTCGCCCCAGGGCTGGCCTCCAAAATTACCCTCTGTTTGAAATTTGATGCCACGCCCAAGGAGCCACGAGGGAAAGCTGTGGCTTGCTCTAAAGCTCTCTGGGAACCGCTTGCATTTCCCAACAGACCTTCGGGCTCCGGGCTTTCCTGGCCCCTTCAGCCTCAAAACCACCCTTTCTCACTCGCCCCACGGCCTGCCTCAGGAATCGCAAACATCTGGAGATTGCGGCCACGCCCAAGGAGCCACGAGGGAAAGCTGTGGCTTGCTCTAAAGCTCTCTGGGAACCGCTTGCATTTCCCCTCAGACCATGGGGCTCTGGGCTTTCCTGGCCCCTTCAGGCTCAAAACCACCCTTTCTCACTCGCCCCAGGGCCTGCCTCAAGAATAGAAAACATCTGGAGATTGCGGCCACGCCCAAGGAGCCACGAGGGAAAACTGTGGCTTGCTCTAAAGCTCTCTGGGAACCGCTTGCATTTCCCAACAGACCTTGGGGCTCCGGGCTTTCCTGGCCCCTTCAGCCTCAAAACCACCCTTTCTCACTCGCCCCAGGGCTGGCCTCCAAAATTACCTTATGTCTGGAGATTGCGGCCACGCCCAAGGAGCCACGAGGGAAAGCTGTGGCTTGCTCTAAAGCTCTCTGGGAACCGCTTGCATTTCCCAACAGACCTTGGGGCTCCGGGCTTTCCTGGCCCCTTCAGCCTCAAAACCACCCTTTCTCACTCGCCCCAGGGCCTGCCTCAGAATAGAAAACATCTGGAAGATTGTTGCCACGCCCAAGGAGCCATGAGGGAAAACTGTGGCTTGCTCTAAAGCTCTCGTAGAACCGCTTGCATTTCCCAACAGACCTTGGGGCTCCGGGCTTTCCTGGCACCTTCAGACTCAAAACCACCCTTTCTCAATCGCTCCAGGGCCTTCCTCAGGAATCGCAAACATCTGGAGATTGCGGCCATGTCCAAGGAGCCACGAGGGAAAACTGTGGCTTGCTCTAAATCTCTCTGGGAACTGCTTGCATTTCTCAACAGACCTTGGGGCTCTGGGCTTTCCTGGCCCCTTCAGCCTCCAAACCACCCTTTCTCACTCGCCCCAGGGCTGGCCTCCAAAATTACCTTATGTCCGGAGATTGCAGCCACGCCCAAGGAGCCACGAGGGAAAGCTGTGGCTTGCTCTAAAGCTCTCTGGGAACCGCTTGCATTTCCCAACAGACCTTGGGGCTCTGGGCTTTCCTGGAACCTTCAGCCTCAAAACCACCCTTTCTCACTCGCCCCAGGGCTGGACTCCAAAATTACCTTATGTCCGCAGATTGTGGCCACGCCCAAGGAGCCATGAGTGAAAACTGTGGCTGCCCTCTAAACTCTCTGTAGAATCACTTGCATTTCCCAACAGACCTTGGGGCTCTGGGCTTTCCTGGAACATTCAGCCTCAAAACCACCTTTTCTCACTCGGCCCAGGTCTGGCCTACAAAATTAGCCTATGTCTGGAGATTGCGGCCATGCCCAAGGAGCCCCGAGGGAAAGCTATGGCTTGCTCTAAGCTCTCTGGGAACCGCTTGCATTTCCCAACAGACCTTGGGGCTCTGGGCTTTCCTGGCCCCTTCAGCCTCAAAACCACCCTTTCTCACTCAGCCCCAGGGCTGGCCTCCAAAATAACCTTATGTCCGGAGGATTGCGGCCACGCCCAAGGAGCCACGAGGGAAAACTGTGGCTTCCTCTAAAGCTCTCTGGGAACCGCTTGCATTTCTCAACAGACCTTGGGGCTCTGGGCTTTCCTGGCCCATTCACCCTCCAAACCACCCTTTCTCACTCGCACCAGGACATTCCTCAGGAACAGGAAAGATCTGGAGATTGCGGCCACACCCAAGGAGCCACGAGGGAAAACTATGGCTTGCTCTAAAGCTCTCTGGGAATTGCTTACATTTCCTCTCAGAGCATGGGGCTCCGGGCTTTCCTGGTAGCTTCACGCTCAAAATAACCCTTTCTCACTCGCATCAGGGCCTTCGTCAGGAATAGGAAACATCTGGAGATTGCGGCCACGCCCAAGGAGCCATGAGGGAAAGCTGTGGCTTGCTCTAAAACTCTCTGGGAACCGCTTGCATTTCCCAACAGACGTTGGGGCTCCGGGCTTTCCTGACCCCTTCAGCCTCAAAAACCAGTCTTTCTCACTCACACCAGGGATGGCCTCCAAAATTACCACATGTTTGAAAAGTGATGCCACGCCAAGAAGCCACGAGGAAAAACTGTGGCTTGCTCTAAAGCTCTCTGGGAACCGCTTGCATTTCCCAACAGACCTTGGGTCTCCGGGCTTTCCTGGCCCCTTCAGCCTCAAAACAACCCTTTCTCACTCGCCCCAGGGCTGGACTCCAAAATTACCTTATGTCTCTAGATTGCGGCCACGCCCAAGGAGCCACGAGGGAAAACTGTGGCTTGCTCTAAAGCTCTCTGGGAACTGCTTGCATTTCCCCTCAGACCTTGGGGCTCCGGGCTTTCCTGGCCCCTTCAGGCTGAAAACCACCCTTTCTCACTCGCCCCAGGGCCTTCCTCAGGAATAGCAAACATCTGGAGATTGTGGCCACGCCCAAGGAGCCACGAGGGAAAGCTGTGGCTTGCTCTAAAGCTCTCTGGGAACCGCTTGCATTTCCCAACAGACCTTGGGGCTCTGGGCTTTCCTGGCCCCTTCAGCCTCAAAACCACCCTTTCTCACTCGCCCCAGGGCTGGCCTCCAAAATTACCCTATGTTTAAATTTCATGCCACGCCCAAGGAGCCACGAGGGAAAACTGTGGCTTGCTCTAAAGCTCTCTGGGAACCGCTTGCATTTCCCAACAGACCTTGGGGCTCTGGGCTTTCCTGGCCCCTTCAGCCTCAAAACCACCCTTTCTCACTCGCCCCAGGGCCTGCCTCAGGAATAGCAAACATCTGGAGATTGCGGCCACGCCCAAGGAGCCACGAGGGAAAGCTGTGGCTTGCTCTAAAGCTCTCTGGGAACCGCTTGCATTTCCCAACAGACCTTGGGGCTCTGGGCTTTCCTGGCCCCTTCAGCCTCAAAACCACCCTTTCTCACTCGCCCCAGGGCCTGCCTCAGAAATTACAACTATGTCTGGAGATTGCAGCCACGCCCAAGGAGCCACGAGGGAAAGCTGTGGCTTGCTCTAAAGCTCTCTGGGAACCGCTTGCATTTCCCAACAGACCTTGGGGCTCCTGGGCTTTCCTGGACCCTTCAGCCTCAAAACCACCCTTTCTCACTCGCCCCAGGGCTGGCCTCCAAAATTACCTTATGTCCGCTAGATTGCGGCCACGCCCAAGGAGCCACGAGGGAAAGCTGTGGCTTGCTCCTAAAGCTCTCTGGGAACCGCTTGCATTTCCCAACAGACCTTGGGCTCCGGGCTTTCCTGGCCCCTTCAGCCTCAAAACCACCCTTTCTCACTCGCCCCAGGGCTGGCCTCCAAATTAACCTATGTCTGGAGTTTGGAGGCCACGCCCAAGGAGCCACGAGGGAAAGCTGTGGCTTGCTCTAAAGCTCTCTGGGAACCGCTTGCATTTCCCAAACAGACCTTGGGCTCCGGGCTTTCCTGGCCCCTTCAGCCTCAAAACCACCCTTTCTCACTCGCCCCAGGGCTGGCCTCCAAAATTACCCTATGTCTGAAATTTGCTGCCACGCCCAAGGAGCCACGAGGGAAAACTGTGGCTTGCTCTAAAGCTCTCTGGGAACCGCTTGCATTTCCCCTCAGACCATGGGGCTCCGGGCTTCCTGGCCCCTTCAGTCTTAAAACCACCCTTTCTGAATCGGTCCACGGCCTTCCTCAGGAATAGCAAACATCTGGAGATTATGGCCACGCCCAAGGAGCCATGAGGGAAAGCTGTGGCTTGCTCTAAAGCTCTCTGGGAACCGCTTGCATTTCCCCACAGACCTTGGGGCTCCGGGCTTTCCTGGCCCCTTCAGCCTCAAAAACACCCTTTCTCACTCGCTCCAGGGCCTGCCTCAGGAATCGCAAACATCTGGAGATTGCGGCCACGCCCAAGGAGCCACGAGGGAAAACTATGGCTTGCTCTAAAGCTCTCTTAGAATCACTTGCATTTCCCAACAGACCTTGGGGCTCAGGGCTTTCCTGGCACCTTCAGCCTCCAAACCACCCTTTCTCACTCGCCCCAGGGCTGGCCTCCAAAATTTCCCTATGTCTGTAGATAGCGGCCACGCCCAAGGAGCCACGAGGGAAAGCTGTGGCTTGCTCTAAAGCTCTCTGGGAACCGCTTGCATTTCCCAACAGACCTTCGGGCTCCAGGCTTTCCTGGCCCCTTCAGCCTCCAAATCACCCTTTCTCACTCGCCCCAGGCATGGCCTCCAAAATTACCTTATGTCCAGAGATTGCGGCCACGCCCAAGGAGCCACGAGCGGAAACTGTGGCTTGCTCTAAAGCTGTCTGGGAACCGCTTGCATTTCCTCTCAGACCTTGGGGCTCTGGGTTTCCTGGCCCCTTCAGCCTCAAAACCACCCTTTCTATCTCGCCCCAGGCATGGCCTCCAAAATTACCCTAAGTTTGAAATCCGATGCCACGCCCAAGGAACCACGAGGGAAAGCTGTGGCTTGCTCTAAAGCTCTCTGGGAAACGCTTGCATTTCCCCTCAGACCATGGGGCTCCGGGCTTTCCTGGCCCCTTCAGCCTCAAAAACCAGCCATACTCACTCGCCCCAGGGCTGGCATCCAAAATTACCTTATGTCCGGAGATTACGGCCACGCCCAAGGAGCCACGAGGGAAAGCTGTGGCTTGCTCTAAAGCTCTCTGGGAACCGCTTGCATTTCCCTACAGACCTTGGGGCTCCGGGCTTTCCTGGCCCCTTCTGCCTCAAAACCACCCTTTCTCACTCGCCCCAGGGCTGGCCTCCAAAATTACATTATGTCTATAGATTGCGGCCATGTCCAAGGAGCCACGAGGGAAACCTGTGGCTTGCTCTAAAGCTCTCTGGGAACAGCTTACATTTCCCAACAGACCTTTGGGCTCCGGTCTTTCCTTGCACCTTCAGCTTCAAAACCACCCTTTCTCACTCTCTCCATTTCTGGCCTCCAAAATTACCCTATGTCTGTAGATAGCGGCCACGCCCAAGGAGCCACGAGGGAAAGCTGTGGCTTGCTCTACACCTCTCTGGGAACCGCTTGCATTTCCCAACAGACCTTGGGGCTCCGGGCTTTCCTGGCACCTTCAGCCACAAAACCACCCTTTCTGAATCGGTCCAGGGCCTGCCACAGGAATAGGAAACATCTGGAGATTATGGCCACGCCCAAGGAGCCACGAGGGAAAGCTGTGGCTTGCTCTAAAGCTCTCTGGGAACCGCTTGCATTTCCCAACAGACCTTGGGGCTCTGGGCTTTCCTGGCCCCTTCAGCCTCAAACCCACCCTTTCTCACTCGCCCCAGGGCTGGCCTCCAAAATTACCTTATGTCTGTAGATTGCGGCCACGCCCAAGGAGCCACGAGGGAAAACTGTGGCTTGCTCTAAAGCTCTCTGGGAACCGCTTGCATTTCCCACAGACCTTGGGGCTCCGGGCTTTCCTGGCCCCTTCAGCCTCAAAACCACCCTTTCTCACTCGCTCCAGGGCCTGCCTCAGGAATCGCAAACATCTGGAGATTGCGGCCACGCCCAAGGAGCCACGAGGGAAAGCTGTGGCTTGCTCTAAAGCTCTCTGGGAACCGCTTGCATTTCCCAACAGACCTTGGGGCTCTGGCTTTCCTGGCACCTTCAGCCTCAAACCACCCTTTCTCAATCGCTCCAGGGCCTGCCTCAGGAATAGCAAACATCTCGAGATTGCGGCCACGCCCAAGGAGCCACGAGGAAAACCTCTGGCTTGCTCTAAATCTCTCTGAGAATCACTGCATTTCCCAACAGACCTTGGGGCTCTGGGCTTTCCTGGCACCTTCAGCCTCCAAACCACCCTTTCTCACTCGCCCCAGGGCTTGCCTCCAAAATTACCCTATGTGTTGAAATTTGATGCCACGCCCAAGGACGCCACGATGGAAAACTGTGGCTTGCTCATAGCAGCTCTCTGGGAACCGCTTGCATTTCCCACAGACCTTGGGCTCGGGCTTTCCTGGCCCTTCAGCCTCCAAAACCAACCCTTCTCACGCGGCCCCACGGCCTGCCTCAGGAATCGCAAACATCTGGAGATTGCGGCCACGCCCAAGGCGCCACGAGGGAAAGCTGTGGCTTGCTCTAAAGCTCTCTGGGAAACGCTTGGATTTCCCCTCAGACCATGGGGCTCTGGGCTTTCCTTGTAGCTTCAGGCTCAAAACCACCCTTTCTCAATCGCTCCAGGGCCTCCCTCAAGAATAGAAAACATCTGGAGATTGTGGCCACGCCCAAGGAGCCACAAGGGAAAACTGTGGCTAGCTCTAAAGCTCTCTGGGAACCGCTTGCGTTTCGCAATAGATCTTGGGGCTCACGGCTTTCCTGGCCCCTTCAGCCTCAAAACCACCCTTTCTCATGCGCCCCAGGGCTGACCTTCAAAATTACCTTATGTCTGGAGATAGCGGCCACGCCCAAGGAGCCACGAGGGAAAGCTGGGCTTGCTCTACAGCTCTCTGGGAACCGCTTGCATTTCCCAACAGACCTTGGGGCTCCGGGCTTTCCGGGAACCTTCAGCCTCAAAAACCACCCTTTCTCAATCGCTCCAGAGCCTGCCTCAAGAATAGAAAACATCTGAAAATTGTTGCCACGCCCAAGGAGCCATGAGGGAAAACTGTGGCTTGCTCTAAAGCTCTCGTAGAATCACTTACATTTCCCCTCAGACCTTGGGGCTCCAGGCTTTCCTGGCACCTTCAGCCTCAAAACCACCCTTTCTCACTCGCTCCACGGCCTGCCTCAGGAATCGCAAACATCTGGAGATTGCGGCCACGCCCAAGGAGCCACGAGGGAAAGCTGTGGCTTGCTCTACAGCTCTCTGGGAACCGCTTGCATTTCCCAACAGACCTTGGGGCTCTGGGCTTCCCTGGCCCCTTCAGCCTTAAAACCACCCTTTCTCACTCGCATCAGGGTCTTCCTCAGGAATAGCAAACATCTGGAGATTGCGGCCACGCCCAAGGAGCCACGAGGAATGCTATGCCTTGCTCTAAAGCTCTCTGGGAACCGCTTACAATTCCCAACAGACCTTCGGGCTCCGGTCTTTCCTGGCACCTTCAGCTTCAAAACCACCCTTTCTCACTCGCCCCAGGGCTTCCCTCCAAAATTACCTTATGTCTGTAGATAGCGGCCACGCCCAAGGAGCCACGAGGGAAAGCTGTGGCTTGCTCTACAGCTCTCTGGGAACCGCTTGCATTTCCCAACAGACCTTGGGGCTCCGGGCTTTCCTGGCACCTTCAGCCACAAAACCACCCTTTCTGAATCGGTCCAGGGCCTGCCACAGGAATAGCAAACATCTGGAGATTATGGCCACGCCCAAGGAGCCACGAGGGAAAGCTGTGGCTTGCTCTAAAACTCTCTGGGAACCGCTTGCATTTCCAACAGACTTTGGGGCTCTGGGTTTTCCTGGCCCCTTCAGCCTCAAAAACCAGCCTTTCTCACTCGCCCCAGGGCTGGCCTCCAAAATTACCATATGTTTGAAATCTGATGCCACGCCCAAGGAGCCACGAGGGAAAACTGTGGCTTGCGCTAAAGCTCTCTGGGAACCGCTTGCATTGCCCCACAGACCTTGGGGCTCTGGGCTTTCCTGGCCCCTTCAGCCTCAAAAACACCCTTTCTCACTCGCTCCAGGGCCTGCCTCAGGAATAGCAAACATCTGGAGATTGCGGCCACGCCCAAGGAGCCACGAGGGAAAGCTGTGGCTTGCTCTAAAGCTCTCTGGGAACCGCTTGCATTTCCCAACAGACCTTGCGGCTCTGGGCTTTCCTGGAACCTTCAGCCTTAAAACCACCGTTTCTCAATCACTCCAGTGCCTGCCTCAAGAATAGCAAACATCTCGAGATTTCGGCCACGCCCAAGGAGCCACGAGGGAAAACTATGGCTTGCTCTAAAGCTCTCTTAGAATCACTTGCATTTCCCAACAGACCTTGGGGCTCCTGACTTTCCTGGCCCCTTCAGCCTTAAAACCACCCTTTCTCACTCGCCGCAAGTCTGGCCTCCAAAATTACCCTATGTCTGTCGATAGCGGCCACGCACAAGGAGCCACGAGGGAAAGCTGTGGCTTGCTCTAAAGCTCTCTGGGAACCGCTTGCATTTCCCAACAGACCTTGGGGCTCCGGGCTTTCCTGGCGCCTTCTGCCTCAAAACCACCGTTTCTCACTCGCCCCTGTGCTGGCCTCCAAAATTACCCTATGTCTGTAGATAGCGGCCACGCCCAAGGAGCCACGAGGGAAAGCTGTGGCTTGCTCTACAGCTCTCTGGGAACCGCTTGCATTTCCTCTCAGACCTTGGGGCTCCGGGCTTTCCTGGCCCCTTCAACCTCCAAACCACCCTTTCTCACTCGCCCCAGGCATGGCCTCCAAAATTACCTTATATCCAGAGATTGCGGCCACGCCCAACGAGCCACGAGGGAAAACTGTGGCTTGCTCTAAAGCTCTCTGGGAACTGCTTGAATTGCCCCACAGACCATGGGGCTCTGGGCTTTCCTGGCAGATTCAGCCTCCAAACCACCCTTTCTCACTCGCCCCACGGCCTGCCTCAGTAATCGCAAACGTCTGGAGATTGCGGCCACGCCCAAGGAGCCACGAGGGAAAGTTATGGCTTGCTCTAAAGCTCTCTGGGAACCGCTTGCATTTCCCAACAGACCATGGGGCTCCGGGCTTTCCTGGACCATTCAGCATCAAAACCACCCTATCTCACTCGCCCCAGGGCTGGCCTCCAAAATTACCTTATGTCCGCAGATTGCGGCCACGCCCAAGGAGCCACGAGAGAAAGCTGTGGCTTGCTCTACAACTCTCTAGGAAGCGATTGCATTTCCCAACAGACCTTGGGGCTCAGGGTTTTCCTGGCCCCTTCAGCCTCAAAAACCACCCTTTCACACTCGCCCCATGTCTGGCCTCCAAAATTACCATATGTTTGAAATATGATGCCACGCCCAAGGAGCCACGAGGGAAAGCTGTGGCTTGCTCTACAGCTCTCTGGGAAACGCTTGCATTTCCCCTCACACCATGGGGCTCAGGGCTTTCCTGGCACCTTCAGACTCAAAACCACCTTTCTCACTTGCATCAGGGCCTTCCTCAGGAATCGCAAACATCTGGAGATTGCGGCCACGCCCAAGGAGCCACGAGGGAATGCTGTGGCTTGCTCTAAAGCTGTCTGGGAACCGCTTACATTTCCCAACAGACGTTGGGCTCCGGGCTTTTCCTGGCCCCTTCAGCCTCAAAAACCAACCTTTTCTCACTCGCCCCAGGGCTGGCCTCCAAAATTACATTATGTCTATAGAATATGCGGCCATGTCCAAGGAGACACGAGGGAAAGATGTAGCTTGCTGTAAAGCTCTCTGGGAACTGCTTCGCATTTCCCGAACAGAGCATTGGGGCTCATGGGCTTTCCTGGCCCCTTCAGCCTCAAAACCAGCCTTTCTCACTCACCCCAGGGCCTGCCTCAGGAATCGCCAAAAATCTAGATATTGCGCCACGCCCAAGGAGCCACGAGGGAATGCTATGCCTTGCTCTAAAGCTGTCTGGGAACCGCTTGCATTTCCCCTCAGACCTTGGGGCTCCGGGCTTTCCTGGCCCCTTCTCCCTCAAAACCACCCTTTCTCACTCGCATCAGGGCCTTCCTCAGGAATCGCAAAGATCTGGAGATTGTGGCCACACCCAAGGAGCCACGAGGAAAAACTGTGGCTTGCTCTATAGCTCTCTGGGAACCGCTTGCATTGCCCAACAGACCTTGGGCTCAGGGCTTTCCTGGCACGTTCAGCCTCAAAAACAGTAATTTCACTATTTTCAGGTACAGTGAGTGAAACAGGCACTTTTCCCTGCTGGCACTTTCCATGTGGGAGATATGGCAAGATGGTTTTCCCTAGCTTTGTAGAGACGGCTAGCAGAGACGTTCCTGGGACAGTGAAAGTAGTGCCCAGAAACAGTGAGAACAAGCCCCACTTTTCCCTCCCGGCACTCTCTTTTTCAGAGCCATCTCCGCATGGTTCCTAGTCTTCAGCCCAGCTCTGAAGAGACAAAGAGAGAAGCAAAGAGAGAGAGAGAGAGGTGGGGCAGGGGAAGCAGTTCCTAGGCACATTGAAAAGCAACCCTACGTTTCCCTCCCGGCCCTTTCCATGTGGGAGATAGCGCAAGATGCTTGCTGGTTGCGCGCCTAGTTCTGTGGAGAGTTTTAGCAGAGACATTGATGGGCCCGTGAAAGCAGTTCGAAGCGAGAGTGAGAGCGAGCCCTACTTTTCCCATTCCACGTGGGAGCCATCTCCCTATGTTTCACGGTTTTCAGACCAGCTCGGAAGAGAGTGCTAGCAAAGAGATGACTGGGACGGTGAGAACGCTTCCTAGCGACAGTAAGAACGAGTCCAACTTTTCCTTCCTGGCCCTTTCCATGTGGGAGATCCAGCAGGATGATTGTTGTTTTGCGCCTGGCTCTGTGGAGACTCTTGGCAGAGAGGTTCAAATGGCGGGGAAAGCAGATCTGAGGCACGCTGAGATTAAGAGCAAGTTTTCTCTCCTGAGCCTTTCTGTGTGGGAGATAGCGCCAGATGCATGTGTGTTTCGAGGACAACTCTCTGCAGAGCGCTAGCGGAGAACTTCCTGGGCCAGTGAAAGCAGTTCTCAGGCACATTGAGCACAAGACCCACTTTTCATTCCTGGCGCTTTCCGTATGGGAGCAATCTCCACATGGTTCCTCGTTTGTAGCCCAGCCCTGAAGAGAGTGTTAGCAAGGCGATAAGTGCGGCAGCGAATGCAGTTCCTAGAAACACTGAAAAGCAGCCCTACATTTCCCTCCTGGCCCTTTCCCTGTGGGCGATATAGCAAGATCTTTGCTGGTTTTGTGCCTGTCTTTGCGGAGAATGTTAGCACAGATATTCCGGGGGCAGGGAAACCTGTTCTCAGAGAGCAGTAGACCAAGCCCTACTTTTCCCTGCTGGCACTTTCCATGTGGGAGATATGGCAAGATGGTTTTCCCTAGCTAGCAGAGACGTTCCTGGGACAGTGAAAGTAGTGCCCAGAAACAGTGAGAACAAGCCCCACTTTTCCCTCCCGGCACTCTCTTTTTCAGAGCCATCTCCGCATGGTTCCTAGTCTTCAGCCCAGCTCTGAAGAGACAAAGAGAGAAGCAAAGAGAGAGAGAGAGGTGGGGCAGCGGAAGCAGTTACTGGGCACTTTGAGGCTGAATGGTTCAGGAAAGCCCAGAGACCCATGGTAATGGAGGCAATGCAAGCGGTTCCCAGAGAGCTTTAGAGCAAGCCATAGTTTTCCCTCGTGGCTCCTTGGACGTGGCCGCAATCTCCAGATGTTTGCGATTCCTGAGGAAGGCCCTGGTTCGAATGAGAAAGGCTGGTTTTGAGGCTGAAGGTGCCAGGAAAGCCCGGAGCTCCATGGTCTGAGAGGAAATGCAAGCAGTTCCCAGAGAGTTTTAGAGTAAGCCATAGCATTCCCTCGTGGCTCCTTGGGCGTGGCCGCAATCTCCAGATGTTTGCGATTCCTGAGGAAGGCCCTGGGGCGAGTGAGAAAGGGTTGTTTTGAGCCTGAAGCTACCAGGAAAGCCCGGAGCCCCAAGGTCTGTTGGGAAATTGAAGTGATTCTAAGAGAGCTCTAGAGCAAGCCACAGTTTTCCCTCGTGGCTCCTTGGGTGTGGCTGCAATCTCCAGATGTTTGCTGTTCCTGATGCAACCCCTGGAGCGATTGAGAAAGGGTGCTTTTGAGGCTGACGCTGCCAGGAAAGCCCGGAACCCGAATGTCTGTTGGGAAGTGTAAGCGGTTCCCAGAGCTCTAGAGAAAGCCACAGCTTTCCCTCGTGGCTGCTCGGGCGTGGCCGCAATTTCCGGACATACAGTAATTTTGGAGGCCAGCCCTGGGGTGAGTGAGAAAGGGTGGTTTTGAGGCTGAAGGGGCCAGGAAAGCCCAGAGCCCCAGGGTCTGTTGGGAAATGCAAGCGGTTCCCAGAGAGCTTTAGAGTAAGCCATAGCATTCCCTCGTGGCTCATTGGGCGTGGCCGCAATCTCCAGATCTTTGCGATTTCTGAGTAAGGCTCTTATGCGATTGAGAAAGGGTGGTTTTGGGCCTGAAGGTGCCAGGAAAGCCCAGAGCCCCAAGGTCTGTTGGGAAATGTAGGCAGTTCCCAGAGAGCTTTAGAGCAAGCCACAGTTTTCCCTCGTGGCTCCTTGGGCGTGGCATCAGATTTCAAACTTAGGGTAATTTTGGAGGCCATGCCTGGGGCGAGATAGAAAGGGTGTTTTTTGAGGTTGAAGCTGCTAGGAAGCATGGGGCTCAGGGCTTTCCTGGCAACTTCAGCATCAAAACACCCTTTCTCAATCACTCCAGGGCTTCCCTCAAGAACAGAAAACATCTGGAGATTGTTGCCACGCCCAAGGAGCCACGAGGGAAAACTATGGCTGGCTCTCGTAGAATCACTTGCATTTCCCAACAGACCTCGGGGCTCTGGGCTTTCCGCGAATCTTCAGCCTCAAAACCACCCTTTCTCACTTGCCCCAGGGCATGCCTCAGGAATACCAAACATCTAGAGATTGCGGGCACGCCCAAGGAGCCACGAGGGAATGCTATGGCTTGCTCTAAAACTCTCTGGGAACTGCTTGCATTTCCCAAAAGACCTTGGGGCTCCGGGCTTTCCTGGCACCTTCAGCCTCAAAACAACCCTTTCTCACTCGCCCCAGGGTCTCCCTCAGGAATCGCAAACATCTGGAGATTGCGGCCACGCCCAAGGAGCCACGAGGGAATGCTATGGCTTACTCTAAAGCTCTCTGGGAACCACTTGCATTTCCGAACAGACCTTGGGGCTCCGGGCTTTCCTGGCCCCTTCAGCCTCCAAACCACCCTTTCTCACTCGCCCCAGGGCTGCCCTCCAAAATTACCCTATGTTTGAAATTTGATGCCACGCCCAAGGAGGCACGAGGGAAAGCTGTGGCTTGCTCTAAAGCTCTCTGGGAACTGCTTACATTTCCCAACAGACCTTGGGGCTCCGGGCTTTCCTGGCCCCTTCAGCTTCAAAACTACCCTTTCTCACTCTCTCCAGGTCTGGCCTCCAAAATTACCCTATCTCTGGAGATTCCTGCCACGCCCAAGGAGCCACGAGGGAAAGCTGTGGCTTCTTCTAAAGCTCTCTGGGAACCGCTTGTATTTCCTCTCAGACTTTGGGGCTCAGGGTTTTCCTGGCCCCTTCAGCCTCAAAACCACCCTTTCTATCTCCCCCCTGGCATGGTCTCTAAAATTACACTATGTTTGAAATCTGATGCCACGCCCAAGGAGCCACGAGGGAAAACTGTGGCTTGCTCTAAAGCTCTCTGGGAACCACTTACAATTCCCAACAGACCTTCGGGCTCCGGGATTTCCTGCCCCTTCAGCCTCCAAACGACCCTTTCTCACTCGCCCCTGGTCTGGCCTCCAAAATTACCCTGTGTCTGTCGATAGCGGCCACGCACAAGGAGCCACGAGGGAATGCTATGCCTTGCTCTAAACCTCTCTTAGAATCACTTGCATTTCCCAACAGACCTTGGGGCTCCGGACTTTCCTGGCCCCTTCAGCCTCAAAACCACACTTTCTCACTCGTCCCAGGGCTGGCCACCAAAATTACCCTATTTCTGTAGATAGTGGCCACACCCAAGGAGCCACGAGGGAAAGCTGTGGATTGCTCTAAAGCTCTCTGGGAACCGCTTACAATTCCCAACAGACCTTCGGGCTCCGGGATTTCCTGCCCCTTCAGCCTCCAAACGAACCTTTCTGACTCACCCCAGGGCGTGCCTCAGGAATCGCAAACATCTGGAGATTGCGGCCACGCCCAAGGAGCCACGAGGGAAAACTATGGCTTGCTCTAAAGCTCTCTGGGAACCGCTTGCATTTCCCAACAGACCTTGGGGCTCTGGGCTTTCCTGGCCCCTTCAGCCTCAAAACCTCCCTTTCTATCTCGCCCCAGGCATGGCCTCCAAAATTACCCTAAGTTTCAAATCTAATGCCACGCCCAAGAGCCACGAGGGAAAGCTGTGGCTTGCTCTAAAGCTCTCTGGGAACCGCTTGCATTTCCCAACAGACCTTGGGGCTCAGGGCTTTCCTGGCCCCTTCAGCCTCAAAACAACCCTTTCTCATTCGCCCCAGGGCCTTCCTCCGGAATCGCAAACATCTGGAGATTGTGGCCACGCCCAAGGAGCCACGAGGGACAACTATGTCTTGCTTTAAAGCTCTCTGGGAATCGCTTGCATTTTCCAACAGACCTTGGGGCTCCGGGCTTTCCTGGCCCCTTCAGCCTCAAAACCACACTTTCTTACTCGCATCAGGGCCTGCCTCAGGAATCGCAAACATCTGGAGATTGCGGCCACGCCCAAGGAGCCACGAGGGAAAGCTGTGGCTTGCTCTAAAGCTCTCTGGGAACCGCTTGCATTTCCTCTCAGACCTTGGGTCTCTGGGCTTTCCTGGCCCCTTCAGCCTCAAAACCACCCTTTCTCAATCGCCCCACGGCCTTCCTCAGGAATCGCAAACATCTGGAGATTGCGGCCACGCTCAAGGAGCCACGAGGGAAAGCTGTGGCTTGCTCTAAAGCTCTCTGGGAACCGCTTGCATTTCCCAACAGACCTTGGGGCTCAGGGCTTTCCTGGCCCCTTCAGCCTCAAAACCACCCTTTCTCAATCGCTCCAGGGCCTGCCTCAGGAATAGCAAACATCTGGAGATTGTGGCCACGCCCAAGGAGCCATGAGGGAAAGCTGTGGCTTTCTATAAAGCTCTCTGGGAACCGCTTGCATTTCCCAAAAGACCTTGGGACTCCGGGCTTTCCTAGCATCTTCAGCCTCAAAACCACCCTTTCTCACTCGCCCCAGGCATGGCCTCCAAAATTACCATATATCCAGAGATTGCGGCCACGCCCAAGGAGCCACGAGGGAAAGCTGTGGCTTGCTCTAAAGCTCTCTGGGAACCGCTTGCATTTCCTCTCAGACCTTGGGTCTCTGGGCTTTCCTGGCCCCTTCAGCCTCAAAAGCAACCTTTCTCATTCGCCCCAGGGCTGGCCTCAGGAATCGCAAACATCTGGAGATTGCGGCCACGCCCAAGGAGCCACGAGGGAAAACTGTGGCTTGCTCTAAAGCTCTCTTAGAATCACTTGCATTTCCCAACAGACCTTGGGGCTCAGGGCTTTCTGGGAACCTTCAGCCTCAAACCACCCTTTCTCACTCGCTCCAGGTCTGGCCTCCAAAATTACCCTATGTCTGCAGATAGCGGCCACGCCCAAGGAGCCACGAGGGAATGCTATGGCTTGCTCTAAAGCTCTCTGGGAACCGCTTGCATTTCCCAACAGACCTTGGGGCTCAGGGCTTTCCTGGCCCCTTCAGCCTCAAAACCACCCTTTCTCAATCACTCCAGGGCCTGCCTCAGGAATAGCAAACATCTGGAGATTGTGGCCACGCCCAAGGAGCCACGAGGGAAAGCTGTGGCTTGCTCTAAAGCTCTCTGGGAACCGCTTGCATTTCCCAACAGACCTTGGGACTCCGGGCTTTCCTAGCACCTTCAGCCTCAAAACCACCCTTTCTCACTCGCCCCAGGCATGGCCTCCAAAATTACCTTATGTCTATAGACTGCGGCTATGCCCAAGGAGCCACGAGGGAAAGCTGTGGCTTGCGCTAAAGCTCTCTGGGAACTGCTTGCATTGCCCCAGAGAGCTTGGGGCTCCAGGCTTTCCTGGCCCCTTCTGCCTCAAAACCACCCTTTCTCACTCGCACCAGGGCCTGCCTCAGGAATCACAAACATCTGGAGATTGCGGCCACGCCCAAGGAGCCACGAGGGAAAACTGTGGCTTGCTCTAAAGCTCTCTGGGAACCGCTTGCATTTCTCAACAGACCTTGGGGCTCAGGGCTTTCCGGGAACCTTCAGCCTCAAAACCACCGTTTCTCACTCGCCCCTGTGCTGGCCTCCAAAATTACCCTATGTCTGTAGATAGCGGCCACGCCCAAGGAGCCACGAGGGAAAGCTGTGGATTGCTCTAAAGCTCTCTGGGAACCGCTTGCATTTCCTCTCAGACCTTGGGGCTCCGGGCTTTCCTGGCCCCTTCAACCTCCAAACCACCCTTTCTCACTCGCCCCAGGCATGGCCTCCAAAATTACCTTATATCCAGAGATTGCGGCCACGCCCAAGGAGCCACGAGGGAAAACTGTGGCTTGCTCTAAAGCTCTCTGGGAACTGCTTGAATTGCCCCACAGACCATGGGGCTCTGGGCTTTCCTGGCAGATTCAGCCTCCAAACCACCCTTTCTCACTCGCCCCACGGCCTGCCTCGGTAATCGCAAACGTCTGGAGATTGCGGCCACGCCCAAGGAGCCACGAGGGAAAGTTATGGCTTGCTCTAAAGCTCTCTGGGAACCGCTTGCATTTCCCAACAGATCTTGGGGTTCTGGGCTTTCCTGGAGCCTTCAGCATCAAAACCACCCTATCTCACTCGCCCCAGGGCTGGCCTCCAAAATTACCTTATGTCTATAGACTGCGGCCATGCCCAAGGAGCCACGAGGGAAAACTGTGGCTTGCGCTAAAGCTCTCTAGGAACTGCTTGAATTGCCCCACAGACCATGGGTCTCCGGGCTTTTCTGGCACCTTCAGCCTCAAAACCACCCTTTCTCACTCGCATCAGGGCCTGCCTCAGGAATAGCAAACATCTGGAGATTGCGGCCACGCCCAAGGAGCCACGAGGGAAAACTGTGGCTTGTTCTAAAGCTCTCTGGGAACCGCTTGCATTTCCAAACAGACCTTCGGGCTCCGGGCTTTCCTGGCCCCTTCAGCCTCAAAACCACCCTTTCTCACTCGCCCCAGGGCTGGCCTCCAAAATTACCTTATGTCCGGAGATTCCGGCCACGCCCAAGGAGCCACGAGGGAAAGCTGTGGCTTGCTCTAAAGGTCTCCGGGAACCGCTTGCATATCCCAACAGACCTTGCGGCTCCGGGCTTTCCTGGCCCCTTCAGCCTCAAAACCACCCTTTCTGACTCATCCCAGGGCCTGCCTCAGGAATCGCAAACATCTGGAGATTGTGGCCACGGCCAAGGAGCCACGAGGGAAAGCTATGGCTTGCTCTAAAGCTCTCTGGGAACCGCTTGAATTTCCCAACAGACTTTGGGGCTCAGGGTTTTCCTGGCCCCTTCAGCCTCAAAAACCAGCCTTTCTCACTCGCCCCAGGGCTGGCCTCCAAAATTACCATATGTTTGAAATATAATGTCACGCCCAAGGAGCCACGAGGGAAAGCTATGGCTTGCTCTAAAGCTCTCTGGGAACCGCTTGCATCTCCCAACAGAGCTTGGGGCTCCAGGCTTTACTGGCACCTTCAGCCTCAAAACCAACCTTTCTCACTTGCCCCAGGGCTGGCCTCCAAAATTACCTTATGTCCGGAGATTCCGGCCACGCCCAAGGAGCCATGAGGGAAAGCTGTGGCTTGCTCTAAAGCTCTCTGGGAACCGCTTGCATTTCCCAACAGACCTTGGGGCTCCGGGCTTTCCTGGCCCCTTCACCCTCAAAACCACACTTTCTTACTCGCATCAGGGCCTGCCTCAGGAATCGCAAACATCTGGAGATTGCGGCCATGCCCAACGAGCCCGAAGGAATGCTATGGCTTGCGCTAAAGCTCTCTGGGAACTTCTTGCATTTCCCAACAGACCTTGGGGCTCTGGGCTTTCCGGGAACCTTCAGCCTCCAAACCACCGTTTCTCACTCGCCCCTTTGCTGGCCTCCAAAATTACCCTATGTCTGTAGATAGCGGCCACGCCCAAGGAGCCACGAGGGAAAGCTGTGGCTTGCTCTAAAGCTCTCTGGGAACCGCTTGCATTTCCTCTCAGACCTTGGGGCTCCAGGCTTTCCTGGCCCCTTCAACCTCCAACCCACCCTTTCTCACTCGCCCCAGGCATGGCCTCCAAAATTACCTTATATCCAGAGATTGCGGCCACGCCCAAGGAGCCACGAGGGAAAACTGTGGCTTGCTCTAAAGCTCTCTGGGAACTGCTTGAATTGCCCGACAGACCGTGGGGCTCTGGGCTTTCCTGGCAGATTCAGCCTCCAAACCACCCTTTCTCACTCGCCCCACGGCCTGCCTCGGTAATCGCAAACATCTGGAGATTGCGGCCACGCCCAAGGAGCCACGAGGGAAAGTTATGGCTTGCTCTAAAGCTCTCTGGGAACCGCTTGCATTTCCCAACAGATCTTGGGGCTCCGGGCTTTCCTGGACCCTTCAGCATCAAAACCACCATATCTCACTCGCCCCAGGGCTGGCCTCCAAAATTACCTTATGTCCGCAGATTGCGGCCACGCCCAAGGAGCCACGAGAGAAAGCTGTGGCTTGCTCTACAACGCTCTAGGAAGCGATTGCATTTCCCAACAGACCTTGGGGCTCAGGGTTTTCCTGGCCCCTTCAGCCTCAAAAACCACCCTTTCACACTCGCCCCATGTCTGGCCTCCAAAAATACCATATGTTTGAAATATGATGCCACGCCCAAGGAGCCACGAGGGAAAGCTGTGGCTTGCTCTACAGCTCTCTGGGAAACGCTTGCATTTCCCCTCACACCATGGGGCTCAGGGCTTTCCTGGCACCTTCAGACTCAAAACCACCTTTCTCACTTGCATCAGGGCCTTCCTCAGGAATCGCAAACATCTGGAGATTGCGGCCACGCCCAAGGAGCCACGAGGGAATGCTGTGGCTTGCTCTAAAGCTCTCTGGGAACCGCTTACATTTCCCAACAGACCTTGAGACTCCGGGCTTTCCTGGCACCTTCAGCCTCAAAACCAACCTTTCTCACTCGCCCCAGGGCTGGCCTCCAAAATTACCATATGTTTGAAATATGATGCCACGCCCAAGGAGCCACGAGGGAAAGCTGTGGCTTGCTCTACAGCTCTCTTGGAAACGCTTGCATTTCCCCTCACACCATGGGGCTCAGGGCTTTCCTGGCCCCTTCAGCCTCAAAACCACCCTTTCTCACTCGCCCCAGGGCCTTCCTCAGGAATACCAAACATCTAGATATTGCAGCAAAGCCCAAGGAGCCACGAGGGGAAGCTGTGGCTTGCTCTAAAGCTCTCTGGGAACCGCTTGCATCTCCCAACAGAGCTTGGGGCTCCGGGCTTTCCTGGCCCCTTCAGCCTCAAAACCACCCTTTCTCACTCGCCCCAGGGCTTCCCTCCAAAATTACATTATGTCTATAGATTGCGGCCATGTCCAAGGAGACTCGAGGGAAAACTCTAGCTTGCTCTAAAGCTCTCTGGGAACTGCTTCCATTCCCCCACAGAGCTTGGGGCTCTGGGCTTTCCTGGCCCCTTCAGCCTCAAAACCACCCTTTCTCACTTGCCCCAGGGCCTGCCTCAGGAATCGCAAAAATCTGGAGATTGCGGCCACGCCCAAGGAGCCACGAGGGAAAACTGTGGCTTGCTCTAAAGCTCTCTTAGAATCACTTGCATTTCCCAACAGACCTCGGGGCTCCGGGCTTTCCTGGTAGCTTCAGGCTCAAAACAAGCCTTTCACAATCGCCCCAGGGCCTTCCTCAGGAATCGCAAAAATCTGGAGATTGCGGCCACGCCCAAGGAGCCACGAGGGAATGCTGTGGCTTGCTCTACAGCTCCCTGGGAACCGCTTGCATTTCCCAACAGACCTTGGGGCTCTGGGCTTTCCTGGCCCCTTCAGCCACCAAACCACCCTTCCTCACTCGCCCCAGGGCCTTCCTCAGGAATCGCAAACATCTGGAGATTGCGGCCACACCCAACGAGCCACTTGGGAATGCTATGGCTTGCTCTAAAGCTCTCGTAGAATCACTCGCATTTCCCAACAGACCTTGGGGCTCTGGGCTTTCCGGGAACCTTCAGCCTCAAAACCACACTTTCTCAATCGCTCCAGCTCTGGCCTGCAAAATTACCATATGTCTCTAGATAGAGGCCACGCACAAGGAGCCACGAGGGAAAGCTGTGGCTTGCTCTACAGCTCTCTGGGAACCGCTTGCATTTCCCAACAGATTTTGGGGCTCCGGACTTTCCTGGCCCATTCAACCTCCAAACCACCCTTTCTCACTCGCCCCAGGCATGGCCTCCAAAATTACCTTATATCCAGAGATTGCGGCCACGGCCAAGGAGCCACGAGGGAAAACTGTGGCTTGCTCTAAAGCTCTCTGGGAACTGCTTGAATTGCCCCACAGACCATGGGGCTCTGGGCTTTCCTGGCAGATTCAGCCTCCAAACCACCCTTTCTCACTCGCCCCACGGCCTGCCTCAGTAATCGCAAACATCTGGAGATTGCGGCCACGCCCAAGGAGCCACGAGGGAAAGTTATGGCTTGCTCTAAAGCTCTCTGGGAACCGCTTGCATTTCCCAACAGATCTTGGGGTTCTTGGCTTTCCTGGACCCTTCAGCATCAAAACCACCCTTTCTCACTCGCCCCAGGGCTGGCCTCCAAAATTACCTTATGTCCGCAGATTGCGGCCACGGCCAAGGAGCCACGAGGGAAAGCTGTGGTTTGCTCTACAGCTCTCTGGGAACCGCTTGCATTTCCCAACAGATCTTGGGGTTCTTCGCTTTCCTGGACCCTTCAGCATCAAAACCACCCTTTCTCACTCGCCCCAGGGCTGGCCTCCAAAATTACCTTATGTCCGCAGATTGCGGCCACGGCCAAGGAGCCACGAGGGAAAGCTGTGGTTTGCTCTACAGCTCTCTGGGAACCGATTGCATTTCCCAACAGACCTTGGGGCTCAGGGTTTTCCTGGCCCCTTCAGCCTCAAAAACCACCCTTTCACACTCCCTCCATGTCTGGCCTCCAAAATTACCATATGTTTGAAATATGATGCCACGCCCAAGGAGCCACGAGGGAAAGCTGTGGCTTGCTCTAAAGCTCTCTGGGAAACGCTTGCATTTCCCAACAGACCTTGGGGCTCAGGGCTTTCCTGGCCCCTTCAGCCTCAAAACCACCCTTTCTCACTCAATCCAGGTCTAGCCTCCAAAATTACCCTATGTCTGTAGATAGTGGCCACGCCCAAGCAGTCACGAGGGAAAGCTGTGGCTTGCTCTACAGCTCTCTGGGAAACGCTTGCATTTCCCCTCACACCATGGGGCTCCGGGCTTTCCTGGCCCCTTCAGCCTCAAAACCACCCTTTCTCACTCGCCCCAGGGCTGGCCTCCAAAATTACCCTTTGTCTGTAGATAGCGGCCACACCCAAGGAGCCACGAGGGAAAGTCATGGCTTGCTCTAAAGCTCTCTGGGAACCGCTTGCATTTCCCAACAGACCTTGGGGCTCCGGGCTTTCCTGGCCCCTTCAGCCTCAAAACCACCCTTTCTCACTCGCCCCAGGTCTGGCCTCCAAAATTACCCTATGTCTGTAGATAGCGGCCACGCCCAAGGAGCCACGAGGGAAAGCTGTGGCTTGCTCTACAGCTCTCTGGGAACCGCTTGCATTTCCCAAGAGACCTTGGGGCTCCAGGCTTTCCTGGCCCCTTCAGCCTCCAAACAACCCTTTCTCACTCGCCCCAGGGCTGGCCTCCAAAATTACCTTATGTCTATAGATAGCGGCAATGCCCAAGGAGCCACGAGGGAAAGCTGTGGCTTGCTCTAAAGCTCTCTGGGAACCACTTCCATTTCCCAACAGACTATGGGGCTCCGGGATTTCCTGCCCCTTCAGCCTCAAAATCACCCTTTCTCACTCGCCCCAGGGCTGGCCTCCAAAATTACCTTATATCCGCAGATTGCGGCCACGACAAGGAGCCATGAGGGAAAACTGTGGCTTGCTCTAAAGCTCTCTAGGAACAGCTTGCATTTCCCAAAAGACCTTGGGGCTCCGGGCTTTCCTGGCCCATTCAGATTCAAAACCACCCTTTCTCACTCGCCCCAGGGCCTTCCTCAAGAATCGCAAACATCTGGAGATTGCGGCCACGCCCAAGGAGCTACGAGGGAAAACTGTGGCTTGCTTTAAAGCTCTCTTAGAATCACTTGCATTTCCCAAGAGACCTTGGGGCTCTGGGCTTTCCGGGACCCTTCAGCCTCAAAACCACCCTTTCTCACTCGCCCCAGGGCTGGCTTCCAAAATTACCCCAGGTTTGAAATCTGATGTCACGCCCAAGGAGCCACGAGGGAAAGCTGTGGCTTCCTCTAAAGCTCTCTGGGAACCGCTTACATTTCCCAACAGACCTTGGGGCTCTGGGCTTTCCTCGCACCTTCAGCCTCAAAACCACCCTTTCTCACTCGCACCAGGGCCTTCCTCAGCAATAGCAAACATCTGGAGATTGCGGCCACGCCCAAGGAGCCACGAGGAAAAACTGTGGCTTGGTCTATAGCTCTCTGGGAACAGCTTGCATTGCCCAACAGACCTTGGGCTCAGGGCTTTCCTGGCACGTTCAGCCTCAAAAACAGTAATTTCACTATTTTCAGGTACAGTGAGTGAAACAGGCACTTTTCCCTGCTGGCACTTTCCATGTGGGAGATATGGCAAGATGGTTTTCCCTAGCTTTGTAGAGACGGCTAGCAGAGACGTTCCTGGGACGGTGAAAGTAGTGCCCAGAAACAGTGAGAACAAGCCCCACTTTTCCCTCCCGGCACTCTCTTTTTCAGAGCCATCTCCGCATGGTTCCTAGTCTTCAGCCCAGCTCTGAAGAGACAAAGAGAGAAGCAAAGAGAGACAGAGAGAGAGAGGTGGGGCAGGGGAAGCAGTTCCTAGGCACATTGAAAATCAACCCTACGTTTCCCTCCCGGCCCTTTCCATGTGGGAGATAGCGCAAGATGCTTGCTGGTTGCGCGCCTAGTTCTGTGGAGAGTTTTAGCAGAGACATTGATGGGCCCGTGAAAGCAGTTCGAAGCGAGAGTGAGAGCGAGCCCTACTTTTCCCATTCCACGTGGGAGCCATCTCCCTATGTTTCACGGTTTTCAGACCAGCTCGGAAGAGAGTGCTAGCAAAGAGATGACTGGGACGGTGAGAACGCTTCCTAGCGACAGTAAGAACGAGTCCAACTTTTCCCTGCTGGCCCTTTCCATGTGGGAGATCCAGCAGGATGATTGTTGTTTTGCGCCTGGCTCTGAGGAGACTCTTGGCAGAGAGGTTCAAATGGCGGGGAAAGCAGATCTGAGGCACGCTGAGATTAAGAGCAAGTTTTCTCTCCTGAGCCTTTCTGTGTGGGAGATAGCGCCAGATGCATGTGTGTTTCGAGGACAACTCTCTGCAGAGCGCTAGCGGAGAACTTCCTGGGCCAGTGAAAGCAGTTCTCAGGCACATTGAGCACAAGACCCACTTTTCATTCCTGGCGCTTTCCGTATGGGAGCAATCTCCACATGGTTCCTCGTTTGTAGCCCAGCCCTGAAGAGAGTGTTAGCAAAGCGATAAGTGCGGCAGCGAATGCAGTTCCTAGAAACACTGAAAAGCAGCCCTACATTTCCCTCCTGGCCCTTTCCCTGTGGGCGATATAGCAAGATCTTTGCTGGTTTTGTGCCTGTCTTTGCGGAGAATGTTAGCACAGATATTCCGGGGGCAGGGAAACCTGTTCTCAGAGAGAAGTAGACCAAGCCCTACTTTTCCCTGCTGGCACTTTCCATGTGGGAGATATGGCAAGATGGTTTTCCCTAGCTAGCAGAGACGTTCCTGGGACAGTGAAAGTAGTGCCCAGAAACAGTGAGAACAAGCCCCACTTTTCCCTCCCGGCACTCTCTTTTTCAGAGCCATCTCCGCATGGTTCCTAGTCTTCAGCCCAGCTCTGAAGAGACAAAGAGAGAAGCAAAGAGAGAGAGAGAGCTGGGGCAGCGGAAGCAGTTACTGGGCACTTTGAGGCTGAATGGTTCAGGAAAGCCCAGAGACCCATGGTAATGGAGGCAATGCAAGCGGTTCCCAGAGAGCTTTAGAGCAAGCCATAGTTTTCCCTCGTGGCTCCTTGGACGTGGCCGCAATCTCCAGATGTTTGCGATTCCTGAGGAAGGCCCTGGTTCGAATGAGAAAGGCTGGTTTTGAGGCTGAAGGTGCCAGGAAAGCCCGGAGCTCCATGGTCTGAGAGGAAATGCAAGCAGTTCCCAGAGAGTTTTAGAGTAAGCCATAGCATTCCCTCGTGGCTCCCTGGACGTGGCCGCAATCTCCAGATCTTTGCTATTCCTGAGGAAGGCCCTGGGGCGAGTGAGAAAGGGTTGTTTTGAGCCTGAAGATACCAGGAAAGCCCGGAGCCCCAAGGTCTGTTGGGAAATTGAAGTGATTCTAAGAGAGCTCTAGAGCAAGCCACAGTTTTCCCTCGTGGCTCCTTGGGTGTGGCTGCAATCTCCAGATGTTTGCTGTTCCTGATGCAACCCCTGGAGCGATTGAGAAAGGGTGCTTTTGAGGCTGACGCTGCCAGGAAAGCCCGGAACCCGAATGTCTGTTGGGAAGTGTAAGCGGTTCCCAGAGCTCTAGAGAAAGCCACAGCTTTCCCTCGTGGCTGCTCGGGCGTGGCCGCAATTTCCGGACATACAGTAATTTTGGAGGCCAGCCCTGGGGTGAGTGAGAAAGGGTGGTTTTGAGGCTGAAGGGGCCAGGAAAGCCCAGAGCCCCAGGGTCTGTTGGGAAATGCAAGCGGTTCCCAGAGAGCTTTAGAGTAAGCCATAGCATTCACTCGTGGCTCATTGGGCGTGGCCGCAATCTCCAGATCTTTGCGATTTCTGAGTAAGGCTCTTATGCGATTGAGAAAGGGTGGTTTTGGGCCTGAAGGTGCCAGGAAAGCCCAGAGCCCCAAGGTCTGTTGGGAAATGTAGGCGGTTCCCAGAGAGCTTTAGAGCAAGCCACAGTTTTCCCTCGTGGCTCCTTGGGCGTGGCATCAGATTTCAAACTTAGGGTAATTTTGGAGGCCATGCCTGGGGCGAGATAGAAAGGGTGTTTTTTGAGGTTGAAGCTGCTAGGAAGCATGGGGCTCAGGGCTTTCCTGGCAACTTCAGCATCAAAACACCCTTTCTCAATCACTCCAGGGCTTCCCTCAAGAACAGAAAACATCTGGAGATTGTTGCCACGCCCAAGGAGCCACGAGGGAAAACTATGGCTGGCTCTCGTAGAATCACTTGCATTTCCCAACAGACCTCGGGGCTCTGGGCTTTCCGCGAATCTTCAGCCTCAAAACCACCCTTTCTCACTTGCCCCAGGGCATGCCTCAGGAATACCAAACATCTAGAGATTGAGGGCACGCCCAAGGAGCCACGAGGGAATGCTATGGCTTGCTCTAAAACTCTCTGGGAACTGCTTGCATTTCCCAAAAGACCTTGGGGCTCCGGGCTTTCCTGGCCCCTTCAGCCTCAAAACAACCCTTTCTCACTCGCCCCAGGGTCTCCCTCAGGAATCGCAAACATCTGGAGATTGCGGCCACGCCCAAGGAGCCACGAGGGAATGCTATGGCTTACTCTAAAGCTCTCTGGGAACCACTTGCATTTCCGAACAGACCTTGGGGCTCCGGGCTTTCCTGGCCCCTTCAGCCTCCAAACCACCCTTTCTCACTCGCCCCAGGGCTGCCCTCCAAAATTACCCTATGTTTGAAATTTGATGCCACGCCCAAGGAGGCACGAGGGAAAGCTGTGTCTTGCTCTAAAGCTCTCTGGGAACTGCTTACATTTCCCAACAGACCTTGGGGCTCCGGGCTTTCCTGGCCCCTTCAGCTTCAAAACTACCCTTTCTCACTCTCTCCAGGTCTGGCCTCCAAAATTACCCTATCTCTGGAGATTCCTGCCACGCCCAAGGAGCCACGAGGGAAAGCTGTGGCTTCTTCTAAAGCTCTCTGGGAACCGCTTGCATTTCCTCTCAGACTTTGGGGCTCAGGGTTTTCCTGGCCCCTTCAGCCTCAAAACCACCCTTTCTATCTCCCCCCTGGCATGGTCTCTAAAATTACACTATGTTTGAAATCTGATGCCACGCCCAAGGAGCCACGAGGGAAAACTGTGGCTTGCTCTAAAGCTCTCTGGGAACCACTTACAATTCCCAACAGACCTTCGGGCTCCGGGATTTCCTGCCCCTTCAGCCTCCAAACGACCCTTTCTCACTCGCCCCTGGTCTGGCCTCCAAAATTACCCTGTGTCTGTCGATAGCGGCCACGCACAAGGAGCCACGAGGGAATGCTATGCCTTGCTCTAAACCTCTCTTAGAATCACTTGCATTTCCCAACAGACCTTGGGGCTCCGCGCTTTCCTGCAACCTTCAGCCTCAAAACC
>CANTUZ010000027.1:1989162-2008074 GCA_947846985.1 Fratercula arctica
TACAGTGTTTTTGAGGCTGAAGGGGCCAGGAAAGCCCAGAGCCCCAAGGTCCGTTGGGAAATGCAAGCGGTTCCCAGAGAGCTTTAGAGCAAGCCACAGCTTTCCCTCGTGGCTCCTTGGGCGTGGCATCAGATTTGAAACTTAGGGTAATTTTGGAGGCCAGCCCTGGGTCGAGTGAGAATGGCTGGTTTTTTGAGGCTGAAGGGGCCATGAATGCCCGGAGCCCCAAGGTCTCTTGGGAAATGTAAGCTGTTCCCAGAGAGCTTTAGAGCAAGCCATAGTTTTCCCTCGTGGTTCCTTGGGCGTGACCGCAAACTCCAGATGTTTGCGATTCCTGAGGAAGGCCCTGGTGCGAGTGAGAAAGGGTGGTTTTGAGGCAGAAGGGGCCAGGAAAGCCCGGAGCCCCAAGGTCTGTTGGGAAATGCAAGCGGTACCCAGAGAGCTTTAGAGCAAGCCACAGTTTTCCCTCGTGGCTCCTTGGGCGTGGCCGCAATCTCTGGACATAAGGTAATTTTGGAGGCCAGCCCTGGGACGAGTGAGAAAGGGTGGGTTTGAGGCTGAAGGGGCCAGGAAAGCCCAGAGCCCCAAGGTCTGTTGGGAAATGCAAGCGGTTCCCAGAGAGCTTTAGAGCAAGCCATAGTTTTCACTCGTGGCTCCTTGGGCGTGGCCGCAATCTCCAGATGTTTCCGATTCCTGAGGCAGGCCCTGGGGTGAGTCAGAAAGGGTGGTTTTGAGGCAGAAGGGGCCAGGAAAGCCCGGAGCCCCATGGTCTGTTGGGAAATGCAAGCGGTTCCCAGAGAGCTGTAGAGCAAGCCACAGCTTTCCCTCGTGGCACGTTGGGCGTGGCATCAGATTTCAAACATAGGGTAATTTTGGAGGCCATGCCTGGGTCGAGATAGAAAGGGAGGTTTTGAGGCTGATGGGGCCAGGAAAGCCCAGAGCCCCAAGGTCTGTTGGGAAATGCAAGCGGTTCCCAGAGAGCTTTAGAGCAAGCCACAGCTTTCCCTCGTGGCTCCTTGTGCGTGGCCGCTATCTACAGACATAGGGTAATTTTGGAGGCCATGTCTGGGGCGACTGAGAAAAGGTGGTTTTGAGGCTGAAGGGGCCAGGAAAGCCCGGAGCCCCAAGGTCTGTTGGGAAATGCAAGAGGTTCCCAGAGAGCTTTAGAGCAAGCCACAGCTTTCCCTCGTGGCTCCTTGGGCGTGGCCACAATCTCCAGATGTTTGCTATTCCTGAGGCAGGCCCTGGAGCGACTGAGAAAGGATGCTTTTGAGGCTGAAGGTGCCAGGAAAGCCCGGAGCCCCATGGTCTGTTGGGAAATGCAAGCGGTTCCCAGAG
This sequence comes from Fratercula arctica, assembly GCA_947846985.1. Lineage (NCBI taxonomy): Eukaryota > Metazoa > Chordata > Aves > Charadriiformes > Alcidae > Fratercula > Fratercula arctica. Next base: position 1,990,501 of record CANTUZ010000027.1, read on the forward strand.
AGCTGTAGAGCAAGCCACAGCTTTCCCTCGTGGCTCCTTGGGCGTGGCATCAAATTTCAAACATAGGGTAATTTTGGAGGCCAGCCCTGGGTCGCGTGAGAAAGGGTGGTTTTGAGGCTGAAGGGGCCAGGAAAGCCCAGAGCCCCAATGGTCTGTTGGGAAATGCAAGCGGTTCCCAGAGAGCTTTAGAGCAAGCCACAGTTTTCCCTCGTGGCTCCTTGGGCGTGGCCGCAATCTCCAGATGTTTCCGATTCCTGAGGCAGGCCCTGGGGTGAGTGAGAAAGGGTGGTTTGGAGGCTGAAGGGGCCAGGAAAGCCCGAGCCCCAAGGTCTGTTGGGAAATGCAAGCGGTTCCCAGAGAGCTTTAGAGCAAGCCACAGCTTTCCCTCGTGGCTCCTTGGGCGTGGCCGCAATCTCCGACATAGGGTAATTTTGGAGGCCATGCCTGGGGCGAGTGAGAAAGGGTGGTTTTGAGGCTGAAGGGGCCAGGAAAGCCCAGAGCCCCAAGGTCTGTTGGGAAATGCAAGTGGTTCTAAGAGAGCTTTAGAGCAAGCCATAGCTTTCCCTCGTGGCTCCTTGGGCGTGGCCACAATCTCCAGATGTTTGGTATTCCTGAGGCAGGCCCTGGAGCGAGTGAGAAAGGGTGTTTTTGAGCCTGAAGGGGCCAGGAAAGCCCGGAGCCCCAAGGTCTGTGGGGCAATGCAAGCGGTTCACAGAGAGCTTTAGCAGCAAGCCACAGTTTTCCCTCGTGGCTCCCTTGGGCGTGGCATCAGATGTCAAACATAGGGTAATTTTGGAGGCCAGCCCTGGGGCGAGATAGAAAGGGTGGTTTTGAGGCTGAAGAGGCCAGGAAAGCCCAGAGCCCCAAGGTCTGTTGGGAAATGCAAGTGGTTCCCAGAGAGCTTTAGAGCAAGCCACAGCTTTCCCTCGTGGCTCCTTGGGCGTGGCCGCAATCTCCAGATGTTTGGTATTCCTGAGGCAGGCCCTGGGGCGAGTGAGAAAGGGTGTTTTTGAGCCTGAAGGGCCAGGAAAGCCCGGAGCCCCAAGGTCTGTTGGGAAATGCAAGCGGTTCCCAGAGAGCTGTAGAGCAAGCCACAGCTTTCCCTCGTGGCTCCTTGGGCGTGGCATCAAATTTCAAACTTAGGGTAATTTTGGAGGCCAGCCCTGGGGCGAGTGAGAAAGGGTGGTTTGGAGGCTGAAGGGGCCAGGAAAGCCCAGAGCCCCAAGGTCCATTGGGAAATGCAAGCGGTACCCAGAGAGCTTTAGAGCAAGCCACAGTTTTCCCTCGTGGCTCCTTGGGCGTCGCCGCAATCTCCAGATGTTTGGTGTTCCTGAGGCAGGCCCTGGAGCGAGTAAGAAAATGTGATTTTGAGGCTGAAGCTACCAGGAAAGCCCAGAGCCCCAAGGTCTGTTGGGAAATGCAAGTGATTCTAAGAGAGGTTTAGAGCAAGCCACAGCTTTCCCTCATGGCTCCTTGGGCATGGCCGCAATCTCCAGATATTTGCGATTCCTGAGGAAGGCCCTGGTGCGAGTAAGAAAGGGTGGTTTTGAGGCTGAAGGGGCCAGGAAAGCCCGGAGCCCCATGGTCTGTTGGGAAATGCAAGCGGTTCCCAGAGAGCTTTAGAGCAAGCCACAGTTTTCCCTCGTGGCTCCTTGGGCGTGGCCTACAATCTCCAGATTTTAGGTAATTCCTGAGGCAGGCCCTGGGGTAGTGAGAAAGGGTGGTTTTGAGGCTGAAGGGGCCAGGAAAGCCCAGAGCCCCAAGGTCTGTTGGGAAATGCAAGCGGTTCCCAGAGAGCTTTAGAGCAAGCCACAGCTTTCCCTCGTGGCTCCTTGGGCGTGGCCGCAATCTCCAGATGTTTGCGATTCCTGAGGCAGGCCCTGGAGCGACTGAGAAAGGGTGGTTTTGAGGCTGAAGGGGCCAGGAAAGCCTGGAGCCCCAAGGTCTGTTGGGAAATGCAAGCGGTTCCCAGAGAGCTGTAGAGCAAGCCACAGCTTTCCCTCGTGGCTCCTTGGGCGTGGAATACAATTTCAAACTTAGGGTAATTTTGGAGGCCATGCCTGGGGCGAGATAGAAAGGGAGGTTTTGAGGCTGAAGGGGCCAGGAAACCCAGAGCCCCAAGGTCTGAGAGGAAATGCAAGCGGTTCCCAGAGAGCTTTAGAGCAAGCCACAGTTTTCCCTCGTGGCTCCTTGGGCGTGGCCGCAATCTCCGGACATAAGGTAATTTTGGAGGCCATGCCTGGGGCGAGTGAGAAAGGGTGGTTTGGAGGCTGAAGGGGCCAGGAAAGCCCTGAGCCTCAAGGTCTGTTGGGAAATGCAAGTGATTCTAAGAGAGCTTTAGAGCAAGCCATAGTTTTCCCTCGTGGCTCCTTGGGCGTGGCCGCAATCTCGAGATGTTTGCTATTCCTGAGCCAGGCCCTGGAGCGGTTGAGAAACGGTGGTTTTAAGGCTGAAGTTTCCAGGAAAGCCAGGAGCCGCAAGGTCTGTTGGAAATGCAAGTGATTCTAAGAGAGCTGTAGAGCAAGCCACAGCTTTCCCTCGTGGCTCCTTGGGCGTGGCCGCAATCTCCAGATGTTTGGTGTTCCTGAGGCAGGCCCTGGAGCGAGTGAGAAAGGGTGTTTTTGAGCCTGAAGGGGCCAGGAAAGCCCGGAGCCCCAAGGTCTGTGGGGCAATGCAAGCGGTTCCCAGAGAGCTTTAGCGCAAGCCACAGCTTTCCCTCGTGGCACCTTGGGCGTGGCATCAGATTTCAAACATAGGGTAATTTTGGAGGCCATGCCTGGGGCGAGATAGAAAGGGTGGTTTTGAGGCTGAAGGGGCCAGGAAAGCCCAGAGCCCCAAGGTCTGTTGGGAAATGCAAGCGGTTCCCAGAGAGCTTTAGAGCAAGCCACATCTTTCCCTCGTGGCTCCTTCGGCGTGACATTATATTTCAAACATATGGTAATTTTGGAGGCCAGCCCTGAGGCGACTGAGAAAGGCTGGTTTTTGAGGCTGAAGGGGCCAGGAAAACCCTGAGCCCCAAAGTCTGTTGGGAAATGCAAGCGGTTCCCAGAGAGCTTTAGAGCAAGCCACAGCTTTCCCTCGTGGCTCCTTGGGCGTGGCCACAATCTCCAGATGTTTGCTATTCCTGAGGCAGGCCCTGGAGCGACTGAGAAAGGGTGGTTTTGAGGCTGAAGGTGCCAGGAAAGCTCGGAGCCCCAATGTCTGTTGGGAAATGCAAGCGGTTCCCAAAGAGCTGTAGAGCAAGCCACAGCTTTCCCTCGTGGCTCCTTGGGCGTGGCATCAAATTTCAAACTTAGGGTAATTTTGGAGGCCAGCCCTGGGGCGCGTGAGAAAGGGTGGTTTTGAGGCTGAAGGGGCCAGGAAAGCCCAGAGCCCCAAGGTCCGTAGGGAAATGCAAGTGGTTCCCAGAGAGCTTTAGAGCAAGCCACAACTTTCCCTCGTGGCTCCTTGAGCGTGGCCGCAGTCTATAGACATAAGGTAATTTTGGAGGCCAGCCCTGGGGCGAGTGAGAAAGGGTGGTTTTGAGGCTGAAGGTGGTAGGAAAGCCCTGAGCCCCAAGGTCTGTTGGGAATGCAAGCGGTTCCCAGAGAGCTGTAGAGCAAGACACAGCTTTCCCTCGTGGCTCCTTGGGCGTGGCTGCAATCTGCGGACATAAGGTAATTTTGGAGGCCAGCCCTGGGGCGCATGAGAAAGGGGGGTTGGAGGCTGAAGGGGCCAGGAAAGCCCAGAGCCCCAAGGTCTGTTGGGAAATGCAAGTGGTTCCCAGAGAGCTTTAGAGCAAGCCACAACTTTCCCTCGTGGCTCCTTGGGCGTGGCCGCAATCTCCAGATGTTTGGTATTCCTAAGGCAGGCCCTGATGCGATTAAGAAAGGGTGGTTTTGAGGCTGAAGGTGCCAGGAAAGACCGGAGGCCCATGGTCTGAGGGGAAATGCAAGCGTTTCGCAGAGAGCTTTACAGCAAGGCATAGCATTCCCTCGTGGCTCCTTGGGCGTGGCCGCAATCTCCAGATTTTTGCGATTCCTGAGGCAGGCCCTGGGGTGAGTGAGAAAGGGTGGTTTGGAGGCTGAAGGGGCCAGGAAAGCCCAGAGCCCCAAGGTCTGTTGGGAAATGCATGCGGTTCCCAGAGAGCTTTAGAGCAAGCCACAGTTTTCCCTCGTGGCTCCTTGGGCGTGGCCGCAATCTCTGGACATAAGGTCATTTTGGAGGCCAGCCCTGGGACGAGTGAGAAAGGGTGGTTTGGAGGCTGAAGGGGCCAGGAAAGCCCAGAGCCCCAAGGTCTGTTGGGAAATGCAAGCGGTTCCCAGAGAGCTTTAGAGCAAGCCACAGCTTTCCCTCATGGCTCCTTGGGCGTGGCATCGGATTTCAAACTTAGGGTAATTTTGGAGGCCATGCCTGGGGCGAGATAGAAAGGGAGGTTTTGAGGCTGAAGGGGCCAGGAAACCCAGAGCCCCAAGGTCTGAGAGGAAATGCAAGCGGTTCCCAGAGAGCTTTAGAGCAAGCCACAGTTTTCCCTCGTGGCTCCTTGGGCGTGGCCGCAATCTCCGGACATAACGTAATTTTGGAGGCCATGCCTGGGGCGAGTGAGAAAGGGTGTTTTGGAGGCTGAAGGGGCCAGGAAAGCCCTGAGCCTCAAGGTCTGTTGGGAAATGCAAGTGATTCTAAGAGAGCTTTAGAGCAAGCCATAGTTTTCCCTCGTGGCTCCTTGGGCGTGGCCGCAATCTCGAGATGTTTGCTATTCCTGAGCCAGGCCCTGGAGCGGTTGAGAAACGGTGGTTTTAAGGCTGAAGTTTCCAGGAAAGCCAGGAGCCACAAGGTCTGTTGGAAATGCAAGTGATTCTAAGAGAGCTGTAGAGCAAGCCACAGCTTTCCCTCGTGGCTCCTTGGGCGTGGCCGCAATCTCCAGATGTTTGGTGTTCCTGAGGCAGGCCCTGGAGCGAGTGAGAAAGGGTGTTTTTGAGCCTGAAGGGGCCAGGAAAGCCCGGAGCCCCAAGGTCTGTGGGGCAATGCAAGCGGTTCCCAGAGAGCTTTAGCGCAAGCCACAGCTTTCCCTCGTGGCACCTTGGGCGTGGCATCAGATTTCAAACATAGGGTAATTTTGGAGGCCATGCCTGGGGCGAGATAGAAAGGGTGGTTTTGAGGCTGAAGGGGCCAGGAAAGCCCAGAGCCCCAAGGTCTGTTGGGAAATGCAAGCGGTTCCCAGAGAGCTTTAGAGCAAGCCACATCTTTCCCTCGTGGCTCCTTCGGCGTGACATTATATTTCAAACATATGGTAATTTTGGAGGCCAGCCCTGAGGCGACTGAGAAAGGCTGGTTTTTGAGGCTGAAGGGGCCAGGAAAACCCTGAGCCCCAAAGTCTGTTGGGAAATGCAAGCGGTTCCCAGAGAGCTTTAGAGCAAGCCACAGCTTTCCCTCGTGGCTCCTTGGGCGTGGCCACAATCTCCAGATGTTTGCTATTCCTGAGGCAGGCCCTGGAGCGACTGAGAAAGGGTGGTTTTGAGGCTGAAGGTGCCAGGAAAGCCCGGAGCCCCAATGTCTGTTGGGAAATGCAAGCGGTTCCCAGAGAGCTGTAGAGCAAGCCACAGCTTTCCCTCGTGGCTCCTTGGGCGTGGCATCAATTTCAAACTTAGGGTAATTTTGGAGGCCAGCCCTGGGGCGCGTGAGAAAGGGTGGTTTTGAGGCTGAAGGGGCCAGGAAAGCCCAGAGCCCCAAGGTCTGTTGGGAAATGCAAGTGGTTCCCAGAGAGCTTTAGAGCAAGCCACAACTTTCCCTCGTGGCTCCTTGGGCGTGGCCGCAATCTCCAGATGTTTGGTATTCCTAAGGCAGGCCCTGATGCGATTGAGAAAGGGTGGTTTTGAGGCTGAAGGTGCCAGGAAAGACCGGAGGCCCATGGTCTGAGGGGAAATGCAAGCGTTTCGCAGAGAGCTTTACAGCAAGGCATAGCATTCCCTCGTGGCTCCTTGGGCGTGGCCGCAATCTCCAGATTTTTGCGATTCCTGAGGCAGGCCCTGGGGTGAGTGAGAAAGGGTGGTTTGGAGGCTGAAGGGGCCAGGAAAGCCCAGAGCCCCAAGGTCTGTTGGGAAATGCAAGCGGTTCCCAGAGAGCTTTAGAGCAAGCCACAGCTTTCCCTCATGGCTCCTTGGGCGTGTCCACAATCTCCAGATGTTTGCGATTCCTGAGGAAGGCCCTAGTGCGAGTGAGAAAGCGTGGTTTTGAGGCAGAAGGGGCCAGGAAAGCCCAGAGCCCCAAGGTCTGTTGGGAAATGCAAGCGGTTCCCAGAGAGCTTTAGAGCAAGCCACATCTTTCCCTCGTGGCTCCTTGGGCGTGGCCGCAATCTCCAGATGTTTGGTGTTCCTGAGGCAGGCCCTGGGGCGAGTGAGAAAGGGTGTTTTTGAGCCTGAAGGGGCCAGGAAAGCCCGGAGCCCCATGGTCTGAGGGGAAATGCAAGCGTTTCGCAGAGAGCTTTACAGCAAGCCACAGCTTTCCCTCGTGGCTCCTTGGGCGTGGCCGAAATCTCCAGATTTTTGTGATTCCTGAGGCAGGCCCTGGGGTGAGTGAGAAAGGGTGGTTTTGAGGCTGAAGGGGCCAGGAAAGCCCAGAGCCCCAAGGTCTGTTGGGAAATGCAAGCGGTTCCCAGAGAGCTGTAGAGCAAGCCACAGCTTTCCCTCGTGGCTCCTTGGGCGTGGCCGCAATCTCCAGATGTTTGCTATTCCTGAGGCAGGCCCTGGAGCGACTGAGAAAGGGTGGTTTCGAGGCTGAAGGTGCCAGGAAAGCCCGGAGCCCCATGGTCTGTTGGGAAATGCAAGCGGTTCCCAGAGAGCTGTAGAGCAAGCCACAGCTTTCCCTCGTGGCTCCTTGGGCGTGGAATACAATTTCAAACTTAGGGTAATTTTGGAGGCCAGCCCTGGGTCGCGTGAGAAAGGGTGGTTTTGAGGCTGAAGGGGCCAGGAAAGCCCAGAGCCCCAAGGTCTGTTGGGAAATGCAAGCGGTTCCCAGAGAGCTTTAGAGCAAGCCACAGTTTTCCCTCGTGGCTCCTTGGGCGTGGCCGCAATCTCTGGACATAAGGTAATTTTGGAGGCCAGCCCTGGGACGAGTGAGAAAGGGTGGTTTGGAGGCTGAAGGGGCCAGGAAAGCCCAGAGCCCCAAGGTCTGTTGGGAAATGCAAGCGGTTCCCAGAGAGCTTTAGAGCAAGCCATAGTTTTCCCTCGTGGCTCCTTGGGCGTGGCCGCAATCTCCAGATGTTTGGTGTTCCTGAGGCAGGCCCTGGGGCGAGTGAGAAAGGGTGTTTTTGAGCCTGAAGGGGCCAGGAAAGGCCGGAGCCCCATGGTCTGAGGGGAAATGCAAGCGTTTCGCAGAGAGCTTTACAGCAAGCCACAGCTTTCCCTCGTGGCTCCTTGGGCGTGGCCGAAATCTCCAGATTTTTGTGATTCCTGAGGCAGGCCCTGGGGTGAGTGAGAAAGGGTGGTTTTGAGGCTGAAGGGGCCAGGAAAGCCCAGAGCCCCAAGGTCTGTTGGGAAATGCAAGCGGTTCCCAGAGAGCTTTAGAGCAAGCCACAGCTTTCCCTCATGGCTCCTTGGGCGTGTCCACAATCTCCAGATGTTTGCGATTCCTGAGGAAGGCCCTAGTGCGAGTGAGAAAGCGTGGTTTTGAGGCAGAAGGGGCCAGGAAAGCCCGGAGCCCAAAGGTCTGTTGGGAAATGCAAGTGGTTCCCAGAGAGCTTTAGAGCAAGCCACATCTTTCCCTCGTGGCTCCTTCGGCGTGACATTATATTTCAAACATATGGTAATTTTGGAGGCCAGCCCTGAGGCGACTGAGAAAGGCTGGTTTTTGAGGCTGAAGGGGCCAGGAAAACCCAGAGCCCCAAGGTCTGAGAGGAAATGCAAGCGGTTCCCAGAGAGCTTTAGAGCAAGCCACAGCTTTCCCTCGTGGCTCCTTGGGCGTGGCCACAATCTCCAGATGTTTGCTATTCCTGAGGCAGGCCCTGGAGCGACTGAGAAAGGGTGGTTTTGAGGCTGAAGGTGCCAGGAAAGCCCGGAGCCCCAATGTCTGTTGGGAAATGCAAGCGGTTCCCAAAGAGCTGTAGAGCAAGCCACAGCTTTCCCTCGTGGCTCCTTGGGCGTGGCATCAAATTTCAAACTTAGGGTAATTTTGGAGGCCAGCCCTGGGGCGCGTGAGAAAGGGTGGTTTTGAGGCTGAAGGGGCCAGGAAAGCCCAGAGCCCCAAGGTCCGTAGGGAAATGCAAGTGGTTCCCAGAGAGCTTTAGAGCAAGCCACAACTTTCCCTCGTGGCTCCTTGAGCGTGGCCGCAGTCTATAGACATAAGGTAATTTTGGAGGCCAGCCCTGGGGCGAGTGAGAAAGGGTGGTTTTGAGGCTGAAGGTGGTAGGAAAGCCCTGAGCCCCAAGGTCTGTTGGGAAATGCAAGCGGTTCCCAGAGAGCTGTAGAGCAAGCCACAGCTTTCCCTCGTGGCTCCTTGGGCGTGGCTGCAATCTGCGGACATAAGGTAATTTTGGAGGCCAGCCCTGGGGCGCATGAGAAAGGGGGGTTGGAGGCTGAAGGGGCCAGGAAAGCCCAGAGCCCCAAGGTCTGTTGGGAAATGCAAGTGGTTCCCAGAGAGCTTTAGAGCAAGCCACAACTTTCCCTCGTGGCTCCTTGGGCGTGGCTGCAATCTCCAGATGTTTGGTATTCCTAAGGCAGGCCCTGATGCGATTAAGAAAGGGTGGTTTTGAGGCTGAAGGTGCCAGGAAAGACCGGAGGCCCATGGTCTGAGGGGAAATGCAAGCGTTTCGCAGAGAGCTTTACAGCAAGGCATAGCATTCCCTCGTGGCTCCTTGGGCGTGGCCGCAATCTCCAGATTTTTGCGATTCCTGAGGCAGGCCCTGGGGTGAGTGAGAAAGGGTGGTTTGGAGGCTGAAGGGGCCAGGAAAGCCCAGAGCCCCAAGGTCTGTTGGGAAATGCAAGCGGTTCCCAGAGAGCTTTAGAGCAAGCCACAGCTTTCCCTCATGGCTCCTTGGGCATGGCCGCAATCTCCAGATGTTTGCGATTCCTGAGGAAGGCCCTGGTGCGAGTAAGAAAGTGTGGTTTTGAGGCTGAAGGTGCCAGGAAAGCCTGGAGCCCAAGGTCTGTTGGGAAATGCAAGCGGTTCCCAGAGAGCTTTAGAGCAAGCCATAGTTTTCCCTCGTGGCTCCTTGGGTGTGTCCACAATCTCGAGATGTTTGCGATTCCTGAGGAAGGCCCTGGGGCGAGTGAGAAAGGGTGTTTTTGAGCCTGAAGGGGCCAGGAAAGCCCGGAGCCCCAAGGTCTGAGAGGAAATGCAAGCGGTTCCCAGAAAGCTTTAGAGCAAGCCACAGCTTTCCCTCGTGGCTCTTGGGCGTGGCATCAGATTTGAAACTTAGGGTAATTTTGGAGGCCAGCCCTGGGTCGAGTGAGAATGGCTGGTTTTTGAGGCTGAAGGGGCCATGAAAGCCCGGAGCCCCATGGTCTGAGGGGAAATGCAAGCGTTTCCCAGAGAGCTTTAGAGCAAGCCATAGTTTTCCCTCGTGGTTCCTTGGGCGTGACCGCAATTTCCAGATGTTTGCGATTCCTGAGGAAGGCCCTGGGGTGAGTGAGAAAGGGTGGTTTTGAGGCAGAAGGGGCAGGAAAGCCCGGAGCCCAAAGGTCTGTTGGGAAATGCAAGCGGTTCCCAGAGAGCTTTAGAGCAAGCCACAGTTTTCCCTCGTGGCTCCTTGGGCGTGGCATCGGATTTCAAACTTAGGGTAATTTTGGAGGCCAGCCCTGGGACGAGTGAGAAAGGGAGGTTTTGAGGCTGAAGGGGCCAGGAAACCCAGAGCCCTAAGGTCTGAGAGGAAATGCAAGCGGTTCCCAGAGAGCTTTAGAGCAAGCCACAGTTTTCCCTCGTGGCTCATTGGGCGTGGCCGCAATCTCCAGATGTTTCCGATTCCTGAGGCAGGCCCTGGGGTGAGTCAGAAAGCGTGGTTTTGAGGCTGAAGGGGCCAGTAAAGCCCGGAGTCCCAAGGTCTGTTGGGAAATGCAAGCGGTTCCCAGAGAGCTTTAGAGCAAGCCACAGCTTTCCCTCGTGGCTCCTTGGGCGTGGCCGCAATATCCGGACATAAGGTAATTTTGGAGGCCATGCCTGGGGCGAGTGAGAAAGGGTGGTTTGGAGGCTGAAGGGGCCAGGAAAGCCCTGAGCCTCAAGGTCTGTTGGGAAATGCAAGTGATTCTAAGAGAGCTTTAGAGCAAGCCATAGTTTTCCCTCGTGGCTCCTTGGGCGTGGCCGCAATCTCGAGATGTTTGCTGTTCCTGAGCCAGGACCTGGAGCGATTGAGAAACGGTGGTTTTAAGGCTGAAGTTTCCAAGAAAGCCAGGAGCCGCAAGGTCTGTTGGAAATGCAAGTGATTCTAAGAGAGCTGTAGAGCAAGCCACAGCTTTCCCTCGTGGCTCCTTGGGCGTGGCCGCAATCTCCAGATGTTTGGTGTTCCTGAGGCAGGCCCTGGGGCGAGAGAGAAAGGGTGTTTTTGAGCCTGAAGGGGCCAGGAAAGCCCGGAGCCCCAAGGTCTGAGAGGAAATGCAAGCGGTTCCCAGAAAGCTTTAGAGCAAGACACAGCTTTCCCTCGTGGCACCTTGGGCGTGGCATCAGATTTCAAACATAGGGTAATTTTGGAGGCCATGCCTGGGGAGAGATAGAAAGGGTGGTTTTGAGGCTGAAGGGGCCAGGAAATCCCAGAGCCCCAAGGTCTGTTGGGAAATGCAAGTGGTTCCCAGAGAGCTTTAGAGCAAGCCACAGCTTTCCCTCGTGGCTCCTTGGGCGTGGCCGCAATCTCCAGATGTTTGGTGTTCCTGAGGCAGGCCCTGGGGCGAGTGAGAAAGGGTGTTTTTGAGCCTGAAGGGGCCAGGAAAGCCCGGAGCCCCATGGTCTGAGGGGAAATGCAAGCGTTTCGCAGAGAGCTTTACAGCAAGCCACAGCTTTCCCTCGTGGCTCCTTGGGCGTGGCCGAAATCTCCAGATTTTTGTGATTCCTGAGGCAGGCCCTGGGGTGAGTCAGAAAGGGTGGTTTTGAGGCTGAAGGGGCCAGGAAAGCCCGGAGCCCCAAAGTCTGTTGGGAAATGCAAGCACTTCCCAGAGAGCTTTAGAGCAAGCCACAGTTTTCCCTCGTGACTCCTTCGGCGTGGCCACAATCTCCAGATGTTTGCGATTCCTGAGGAAGGCCCTGGTGCGAGTAAGAAAGTGTGGTTTTGAGGCTGAAGCTACCAGGAAAGCCCAGAGCCCCAAGGTCTGTTGGGAAATGCAAGTGATTCTAAGAGAGCTTTAGAGCAAGCCACAGCTTTCCCTCATGGCTCCTTGGGCATGGCCGCAATCTCCAGATGTTTGCGATTCCTGAGGAAGGCCCTGGTGCGAGTAAGAAAGTGTGGTTTTGAGGCTGAAGGGGCCAGGAAAGCCCGGAGCCCCAAGGTCTGTTGGGAAATGCAAGCGGTTCCCAGAGAGCTTTAGAGCAAGCCATAGTTTTCCCTCGTGGCTCCTTGGGCGTGGCCACAATCTCCAGATGTTTGCGATTCCTGAGGAAGGCCCTGGGGTGAGTGAGAAAGGGTGGTTTTGAGGCAGAAGGTGCTAGGAAAGCCCGGAGCCCCAAGGTCTGTTGGGAAATGCAAGCGGTTCCCAGAGAGCTTTAGCGCAAGCCACAGTTTTCCCTCGTGGCACGTTGGGCGTGGCATCAGATTTCAAACATAGGGTAATTTTGGAGGCCATACCTGGGGCGAGATAGAAAGGGTGGTTATTGAGGCTGAAGGGGCCAGGAAAGCCCAGAGCCCCAAGGTCTGTTGGGAAATGCAAGCGGTTCCCAGAGAGCTTTAGAGCAAGCCACAGCTTTCCCTCGTGGCTCCTTGGGCGTGGCCACAATCTCCAGATGTTTGCTATTCCTGAGGCAGGCCCTGGAGCGACTGAGAAAGGGTGGTTTTGAGGCTGAAGGTGCCAGGAAAGCCCGGAGCCCCAAGGTCTGTTGGGAAATGCAAGCGGTTCCCAGAGAGCTGTAGAGCAAGCCACAGCTTTCCCTCGTGGCTCCTTGGCGTGGCATCAAATTTCAAACATAGGGTAATTTTGGAGGCCAGCCCTGGGTCGCGTGAGAAAGGGTGGTTTTGAGGCTGAAGGGGCCAGGAAAGCCCAGAGCCCCAAGGTCCGTTGGGAAATGCAAGCGGTTCCCAGAGAGCTTTAGAGCAAGCCACAGCTTTCCCTCGTGGCTCCTTGGGCGTGGCATCAGATTTGAAACTTAGGGTAATTTTGGAGGCCAGCCCTGGGTCGAGTGAGAATGGCTGGTTTTTGAGGCTGAAGGGGCCATGAATGCCCGGAGCCCCAAGGTCTCTTGGGAAATGTAAGCTGTTCCCAGAGAGCTTTAGAGCAAGCCATAGTTTTCCCTCGTGGTTCCTTGGGCGTGACCGCAAACTCCAGATGTTTGCGATTCCTGAGGAAGGCCCTGGTGCGAGTGAGAAAGGGTGGTTTTGAGGCAGAAGGGGCCAGGAAAGCCCGGAGCCCCAAGGTCTGTTGGGAAATGCAAGCGGTACCCAGAGAGCTTTAGAGCAAGCCACAGTTTTCCCTCGTGGCTCCTTGGGCGTGGCCGCAATCTCTGGACATAAGGTAATTTTGGAGGCCAGCCCTGGGACGAGTGAGAAAGGGTGGTTTGGAGGCTGAAGGGGCCAGGAAAGCCCAGAGCCCCAAGGTCTGTTGGGAAATGCAAGCGGTTCCCAGAGAGCTTTAGAGCAAGCCATAGTTTTCCCTCGTGGCTCCTTGGGCGTGGCCGCAATCTCCAGATGTTTCCGATTCCTGAGGCAGGCCCTGGGGTGAGTCAGAAAGGGTGGTTTTGAGGCAGAAGGGGCCAGGAAAGCCCGGAGCCCCATGGTCTGTTGGGAAATGCAAGCGGTTCCCAGAGAGCTTTAGCGCAAGCCACAGCTTTCCCTCGTGGCACGTTGGGCGTGGCATCAGATTTCAAACATAGGGTAATTTTGGAGGCCATGCCTGGGGCGAGATAGAAAGGGAGGTTTTGAGGCTGATGGGGCCAGGAAAGCCCAGAGCCCCAAGGTCTGTTGGGAAATGCAAGCGGTTCCCAGAGAGCTTTAGAGCAAGCCACAGCTTTCCCTCGTGGCTCCTTGTGCGTGGCCGCTATCTACAGACATAGGGTAATTTTGGAGGCCATGTCTGGGGCGACTGAGAAAAGGTGGTTTTGAGGCTGAAGGGGCCAGGAAAGCCCGGAGCCCCAAGGTCTGTTGGGAAATGCAAGAGGTTCCCAGAGAGCTTTAGAGCAAGCCACAGCTTTCCCTCGTGGCTCCTTGGGCGTGGCCACAATCTCCAGATGTTTGCTATTCCTGAGGCAGGCCCTGGAGCGACTGAGAAAGGATGCTTTTGAGGCTGAAGGTGCCAGGAAAGCCCGGAGCCCCATGGTCTGTTGGGAAATGCAAGCGGTTCCCAGAGAGCTGTAGAGCAAGCCACAGCTTTCCCTCGTGGCTCCTTGGGCGTGGCATCAAATTTCAAACATAGGGTAGTTTTGGAGGCCAGCCCTGGGGCGCGTGAGAAAGGGTGGTTTTGAGGCTGAAGGGGCCAGGAAAGCCCGGAGCCCCATGGTCTGTTGGGAAATGCAAGCGGTTCCCAGAGAGCTTTAGAGCAAGCCACAGTTTTCCCTCGTGGCTCCTTGGGCGTGGCCGCAATCTCCAGATGTTTCCGATTCCTGAGGCAGGCCCTGGGGTGAGTCAGAAAGGGTGGTTTGGAGGCTGAAGGGGCCAGGAAAGCCCGGAGCCCCAAGGTCTGTTGGGAAATGCAAGCGGTTCCCAGAGAGCTTTAGAGCAAGCCACAGCTTTCCCTCGTGGCTCCTTGGGCGTGGCCGCAATCTCCGGACATAAGGTAATTTTGGAGGCCATGCCTGGGGCGAGTGAGAAAGGGTGGTTTGGAGGCTGAAGGGGCCAGGAAAGCCCTGAGCCCCAAGGTCTGTTGGGAAATGCAAGTGATTCTAAGAGAGCTTTAGAGCAAGCCATAGCTTTCCCTCGTGGCTCCTTGGGCGTGGCCACAATCTCCAGATGTTTGGTGTTCCTGAGGCAGGCCCTGGTGCGAGTGAGAAAGGGTGTTTTTGAGCCTGAAGGGGCCAGGAAAGCCCGGAGCCCCAAGGTCTGTGGGGCAATGCAAGCGGTTCACAGAGAGCTTTAGCGCAAGCCACAGTTTTCCCTCGTGGCACCTTGGGCGTGGCATCAGATGTCAAACATAGGGTAATTTTGGAGGCCATCCCTGGGGCGAGATAGAAAGGGTGGTTTTGAGGCTGAAGAGGCCAGGAAAGCCCAGAGCCCCAAGGTCTGTTGGGAAATGCAAGCGGTTCCCAGAGAGCTTTAGAGCAAGCCACAGCTTTCCCTCGTGGCTCCTTGGGCGTGGCCGCAATCTCCAGATGTTTGCTATTCCTGAGGCAGGCCCTGGAGCGAGTGAGAAAGGGTGGTTTTGAGCCTGAAGGGGCCAGGAAAGCCCGGAGCCCCAAGGTCTGTTGGGAAATGCAAGCGGTTCCCAGAGAGCTGTAGAGCAAGCCACAGCTTTCCCTCGTGGCTCCTTGGGCGTGGCATCAAATTTCAAACTTAGGGTAATTTTGGAGGCCAGCCCTGGGGCGCGTGAGAAAGGGTGGTTTTGAGGCTGAAGGGGCCAGGAAAGCCCAGAGCCCCAGGGTCCATTGGGAAATGCAAGCGGTACCCAGAGAGCTTTAGAGCAAGCCACAGTTTTCCCTCGTGGCTCCTTGGGCGTCGCCGCAATCTCCAGATGTTTGGTGTTCCTGAGGCAGGCCCTGGAGCGAGTAAGAAAATGTGATTTTTAGGCTGAAGCTACCAGGAAAGCCCAGAGCCCCAAGGTCTGTTGGGAAATGCAAGTGATTCTAAGAGAGGTTTAGAGCAAGCCACAGCTTTCCCTCATGGCTCCTTGGGCATGGCCGCAATCTCCAGATATTTGCGATTCCTGAGGAAGGCCCTGGTGCGAGTAAGAAAGTGTGGTTTTGAGGCTGAAGGGGCCAGGAAAGCCCGGAGCCCCAAGGTCTGTTGGGAAATGCAAGCGGTTCCCAGAGAGCTTTAGAGCAAGCCATAGTTTTCCCTCGTGGCTCCTTGGGCGTGGCCACAATCTCCAGATGTTTGCGATTCCTGAGGAAGGCCCTGGGGTAAGTGAGAAAGGGTGTTTTTGAGGCTGAAGGGGCCAGGAAAGCCCGGGGCCCCAGGGTCTGTTGGGAAATGCAAGCAGTTCCCAGAGAGCTTTAGAGCAAGCCACAGCTTTCCCTCGTGGCTCTTGGGCGTGGCCGCAATCTCCAGATGTTTGCTATTCCTGAGGAAGGCCCTGATGCGAGTGAGAAAGGGTGGTTTTGAGGCTGAAGGGGCCAGGAAAGCCTGGAGCCCCAAGGTCTGTTGGGAAATGCAAGCGGTTCCCACAGAGCTTTAGAGCAAGCCACAGTTTTCCCTCGTGGCTCCTTGGGAATGGCCGCAGTCTGTAGACATAAGTTTATTTTGGAGGCCATGCCTGGGGCGAGTGAGAAAGGGTGGTTTTGAGGCTGAAGGTGCTAGGAAAGCCCGGAGCCCCAAGGTCTATTGGGAAATACAAGCGGTTCCCAGAGAGCTTTAGAGCAAGCCACAGCTTTCCCTCGTGGCTCCTTGGGCGTGGCCACAATCTCCAGATGTTTGCTATTCCTGAGGCAGGCCCTGGAGCGACTGAGAAAGGGTGGTTTTGAGGCTGAAGGGGCCAGGAAAGCCCGGAGCCCCAAGGTCTGTTGGGAAATGCAAGCGGTTCCCAGAGAGCTGTAGAGCAAGCCACAGCTTTCCCTCGTGGCTCCTTGGGCGTGGCATCAAATTTCAAACTTAGGGTAATTTTGGAGGCCAGCCCTGGGGCGCGTGAGAAAGGGTGGTTTTGAGGCTGAAGGGGCCAGGAAAGCCCAGAGCCCCAAGGTCCATTGGGAAATGCAAGCGGTACCCAGAGAGCTTTAGAGCAAGCCACAGTTTTACCTCGTGACTCCTTGGGCGTGGCCACAATCTCCAGTTGTTTGCGATTCCTGAGGAAGGCCCTGGTGCGAGTAAGAAAGTGTGGTTTTGAGGCTGAAGCTACCAGGAAAGCCTGGAGCCCCAAGGTCTGTTGGGAAATGCAAGTGATTCTAAGAGAGGTTTAGAGCAAGCCACAGCTTTCCCTCATGGCTCCTTGGGCATGGCTGCAATCTCCAGATGTTTGCGATTCCTGAGGAAGGCCCTGGTGCGAGTAAGAAAGTGTGGTTTTGAGGCTGAAGGGGCCAGGAAAGCCCGGAGCCCCAAGGTCTGTTGGGAAATGCAAGCGGTTCCCAGAGAGCTTTAGAGCAAGCCACAGTTTTCCCTCGTGGCTCCTTGGGCATGGCCGCAGTCTGTAGACATAAGTTTATTTTGGAGGCCATGCCTGGGGCGAGTGAGAAAGGGTGGTTTTGAGGCTGAAGGTGCTAGGAAAGCCCGGAGCCCCAAGGTCTATTGGGAAATACAAGCGGTTCCCAGAGAGCTTTAGAGCAAGCCACAGCTTTCCCTCGTGGCTCCTTGGGCGTGGCCACAATCTCCAGATGTTTGCTATTCCTGAGGCAGGCCCTGATGCGAGTGAGAAAGGGTGGTTTTGAGGCTGAAGGGGCCAGGAAAGCCCGGAGCCCCAGGTCTGTTGGGAAATGCAAGCGGTTCCCAGAGAGCTGTAGAGCAAGCCACAGCTTTCCCTCGTGGCTCCTTGGGCGTGGCATCAAATTTCAAACTTAGGGTAATTTTGGAGGCCAGCCCTGGGGCGCGTGAGAAAGGGTGGTTTTGAGGCTGAAGGGGCCAGGAAAGCCCAGAGCCCCAAGGTCCGTTGGGAAATGCAAGCGGTTCCCAGAGAGCTTTAGAGCAAGCCACAGCTTTCCCTCGTGGCTCCTTGGGCGTGGCCGCTATCTACAAACGGAAGGTAATTTTGGAGGCCAGCCCTGGTGCGAGTGAGAAAGGGTGGTTTTGAGGCTGAAGGGGCCAGGAAAGCCCGGAGCCCCAAGGTCTGTTGGGAAATGCAAGCGGTTCCCAGAGAGCTTTAGAGCAAGCCATAGCATTCCCTCGTGGCTCCTTGGGCGTGGCTGCAATCTGCGGACATAAGGTAATTTTGGAGGCCAGGCCGTGGGGCGAGTGAGAAAGGGGGGTTTGGAGGCTGAAGGGGCCAGGAAAGCCCAGAGCCCCAAGGTCTGTTGGGAAATGCAAGTGGTTCCCAGAGAGCTTTAGAGCAAGCCACAACTTTCCCTCGTGGCTCCTTGGGCGTGGCTGCAATCTCCAGATAGTTGGTATTCCTAAGGCAGGCCCTGATGCGATTGAGAAAGGGTGGTTTTGAGGCTGAAGGTGCCAGGAAAGACCGGAGCTCCATGGTCTGAGGGGAAATGCAAGCGTTTCGCAGAGAGCTTTACAGCAAGGCATAGCATTCCCTCGTGGCTCCTTGGGCGTGGCCGCAATCTCCAGATGTTTGCGATTCCTGAGGCAGGCCCTGGGGTGAGTGAGAAAGGGTGGTTTGGAGGCTGAAGGGGCCAGGAAAGCCCAGAGCCCAAGGTCTGTTGGGAAATGCAAGCGGTTCCCAT
>CANTUZ010000027.1:2008571-2023615 GCA_947846985.1 Fratercula arctica
GGACAAGGAGCCACGAGGGAAAGATGTGGCTTGGTCTACAGCTCTCTGGGAACCGCTTGCATTTCCCAACAGACCTTGGGGCTCCGGACTTTCCTGGCCCCTTCAGCCTCAAAACCACCCTTTCTCACTCGCATCAGGGCCTGCCTCAGGAATAGCAAACATCTGGAGATTGCGGCCACGCCCAATGAGCCACGAGGGAAAGCTGTGGCTTGGTCTAAACCTCTCTTAGAATCACTTGCATTTCCCAACAGACCTTGGGGCTCTGGGCTTTCCTGGAACCTTCAGCCTCAAAACCACCCTTTCTCAATCGCTCCAGGGCCTGCCTCAGGAATACCAAACATCTGGAGATTGCGGCGACGCCCAAGGAGCCACGAGGGAAAGCTGTGGCTTGCTCTACAGCTCTCTGGGAACCGCTTGCATTTCCCCTCAGACCTTGGGGCTCCGGGCTTTCCTGGCCCCTTCAGCCTCAAAACCACACTTTCTTACTCGCACCAGGGCCTTCCTCAGGAATCGCAAACATCTGGAGATTGCGGCCACGCCCAAGGAGCCATGAGGGAAAGCTGTGGCTTGCTCTAAAGCTCTCTGGGAACTGCTTGCATTTCCCAATGCACCTTGGGGCTCCGGGCTTTCCTGGCCCCTTCAGCCTCAAAACCACCCTTTCTCATTCGCCCCAGGGCTGGCCTCCAAAATTACCCTATGTTTGAAATTTGATGCCACGCCCAAGGAGCCACGAGGGAAAGCTGTGGCTTGCTCTAAAGCTCTCTGGGAACCGCTTACATTTCCCAAAAGACATTCGGGCTCCGGGCTTTCCTGGCCCCTTCAGCTTCAAAACCACCCTTTCTCACTCTCTCCAGGTCTGGCCTCCAAAATTACCCTATCTCTGTAGATAGCGGCCACGCACAAGGAGCCACGAGGGAAAGATGTGGCTTGCTCTAAAGCTCTCTGGGTACCGCTTACATTTCCCAACAGACCTTGGGGCTCCGGGCTTTCCTGGCCCCTTCAGCCTCAAAACCACCCTTTCTCACTCGCACCAGGGCCTTCCTCAGGAATCGCAAACATCTGGAGATTGTGGCCAAGCCCAAGGAGCCACGAGGGAAAACTGTGGCTTGCTCTAAAGCTCTCTGGGAACTGCTTGCATTTCCTCTCAGACCATGGGGCTCCGGGCTTTCCTGGTAGCTTCAGGCTCAAAACAAGCCTTTCACAATCGCCCCAGGGCCTTCCTCAGGAATCGCAAACTTTTGGAGATTGCAGCCACGCGCAAGGAGCCACGAGGGAATGCTGTGGCTTGCTCTAAAACTCTCTGGGAACCGCTTGCATTTCCCCTCAGACCTTGGGGCTCTGGGCTTTCCTGGCCCCTTCAGCCACCAAACCACCCTTTCTCACTCGCCCCAGGGCCTTCCTGAGGAAAAGCAAACATCTGGAGATTGCGGCCACGCCCAAGGAGCCACGAGGGAATGCTATGGCTTGCTCTAAAGCTCTCGTAGAATCACTCGCATTTCCCAACAGCCCTTGGGGCTCTGGGCTTTCCGGGAACCTTCAGCCTCAAAACCACACTTTCTCAATCGCTCCAGCTCTGGCCTGCAAAATTACCCTATGTCTCTAGATAGAGGCCACGCACAAGGAGCCACGAGGGAAAGCTGTGGCTTGCCCTACAGCTCTCTGGGAACCGCTTGCATTTCCCAACAGACCTTGGGGCTCCGGACTTTCCTGGCCCCTTCAGCCTCAAAACCACCCTTTCTCACTCGCCCCAGGCATGGCCTCCAAAATTACCTTATATCCAGAGATTGCGGCCACGCCCAAGGAGCCACGAGGGAAAACTGTGGCTTGCTCTAAAGCTCTCTGGGAACTGCTTGAATTGCCCCACAGACCATGGGGCTCTGGGCTTTCCTGGCAGATTCAGCCTCCAAACCACCCTTTCTCACTCGCCCCACGGCCTGCCTCAGTAATCGCAAACATCTGGAGATTGCGGCCATGCCCAAGGAGCCACGAGGGAAAGCTGTGGCTTGCTCTAAAGCTCTCTGGGAAACGCTTGCATTTCCTCTCAGACCTTGGGGTTCTTGGCTTTCCTGGACCCTTCAGCATCAAAAACACGCTTTCTCACTCGCCCCAGGGCTGGCCTCCAAAAACACCATATGTTTGAAATATGATGCCACGCCCAAGGAGCCACGAGGGAAAGCTGTGGCTTGCTCTAAAGCTCTCTGGCAAACGCTTGCATTTCTCAACAGACCTTGGGGCTCCGGGCTTTCCTGGCACCTTCAGCCTCAAAACCACCCTTTCTCACTCGCACCAGGGCCTTCCTCAGGAATCGCAAGCATCTGGACATTGCGGCCGCGCCCAAGGAGCCACGAGGGAAAACTGTGGCTTGCTCTAAAGCTCTCTGGGTACTGCTTGCATTTCCTCTCAGACCATGGGGCTCCGGGCTTTCCTAGTATCTTGAGGCCCAAAAGAACCCTTTCTCCCTCTCATCAGGGCCTTCCTCAGGAATCGCAAACATCTGGAGATTGCGGCCACGCCCTAGGAGCCATGAGGGAATGCTGTGGCTTGCTCTAAAACTCTCTGGGAAACGCTTGCATTTCCCAACAGACCTTGGGGCTCTGGGCTTTCCTGGCCTCTTCAGCCTCCAAACCACCCTTTCTCACTCGCCCCAGGGCTGGCCTCCAAAATTACCTTATGTCCGCAGATTGCGGCCACGCCCAAGGAGCCACGAGGGAAAGCTGTGGCTTGCTCTAAAGCTCTCTGGGAACCGCTTGCATTTCCCAACAGACCTTGGGGCTCCGGGCTTTCCTGGCCCCTTCAGCCTCAAAACCACCCTTTCTCAGTCGCCCCAGACATGGCCTCCAAAATTACCATATGTTTGAAATATGATGTCACGCCCAAGGAGCCACGAGGGAAAGCTCTGGCTTGCTCTAAAGCTCTCTGGGAACCTCTTGCATTTCCTCTCAGACCTTGGGGCTCCGGGCTTTCCTGGCCCCTTCAACCTCCAAACCACCCTTTCTCACTCGCCCCAGGCATGGCCTCCAAAATTACCTTATATCCAGAGATTGCGGCCACGCCCAAGGAGCCACGAGGGAAAACTGTGGCTTGCTCTAAAGCTGTCTGGGAACTGCTTGAATTGCCCCACAGACCATGGGGCTCTGGGCTTTCCTGGCAGATTCAGCCTCCAAACCACCCTTTCTCACTCGCCCCACGGCCTGCCTCAGGAATCGCAAACATCTGGAGATTGCAGCCACACCCAACGAGCCACGAGGGAATACTATGGCTTGCTCTAAAGCTCTCTTGGAAACGCTTGCATTTCCCCTCAGACCATGGGGCTCCGGGCTTTCCTGGCACCTTCAGCCTCAAAACCACCCTTTCTTACTCGCATCAGGGCCTACCTCAGGAATACCAAACATCTAGATATTGCAGCAAAGCCCAAGGAGCCACGAGGGAAAACTGTGCCTTGCTCTAAAGCTCTCTTAGAATCACCTGCATTTCCCAACAGACCTTGGGGCTCCGGGCTTTCCTGGCACCTTCAGCCTCAAAACCACCCTTTATCTCTCGCATCAGGGCCTTCCTCAGGAATCACAAACATCTGGAGATTGTGGCCACGGCCAAGGAGCCACGAGGGAAAGCTGTGGCTTGCTCTAAAACTTTCTGGGAACTGCTTGCATTTCCCCTCACACCATGGGGCTCCGGGCTTTCCTGGTAGCTTCAAGCTCAAAACAAGCCTTTCACACTTGCCCCAGGGCCTTCCTCAGGAATCGCAAAAATCTGGAGATTGCGGCCACGCCCAAGGAGTCACGAGGGAAAACTGTGGCTTGCTCTAAAGCTCTCTGGGAACCGCTTGCATTTCCCAACAGACCTTCGGGCTCTGGGCTTTCCTGGCCCCTTCAGTCTCAAAACCACCCTTTCTCACTCACCCCAGGCATGGCCTCCAAAATTACCTTATGTCCGGAGATTCCGGCCACGCCCAAGGAGCCATGAGTGAAAGCTGTGGCTTGCTCTACAGGTCTCTGGGAAGCGCTTCCATTTCCCAACAGACTTTGGCGCTCTGGGATTTCCTGGCCCCTTCAGCCTCAAAAACCAGCCTTTCTCACTCGCCCCAAGGCTGGCCTCCAAAATTACCATATGTTTGAAATATAATGTCACGCCGAAGGAGCCACGAGGGAAAGCTGTGGCTTGCTCTACAGCTCTCTGGGAACCGCTTGCATATCCCAACAGACCTTGCGGCTCCGGGCTTTCCTGGCCCCTTCAGCCTCAAAACCACCCTTTCTGACTCATCCCAGGGCCTGCCATAGGAATCGCAAACATCTGGAGATTGTGGCCACGCCCAAGGAGCCACGAGGGAAAACTGTGGCTTGCTCTAAAGCTCTCTGGGAACCGCTTGCATTTCCCAACAGACTTTGGGGCTCAGGGTTTTCCTGGCCCCTTCAGCCTCAAAAACCAGCCTTTCTCACTCGCCCCAGGGCTGGCCTCCAAAATTACCCTATGTTTGAAATTTGATGCCATGCCCAAGGAGCCACGAGGGAAAGCTGTGGCTTGCTCTACAGCTCTCTGGGAACCGCGTACATTTTCCAACAGACCTTGGGGCTCCGGGCTTTCCTGGCCCCTTCAGCCTCCAAACCACCCTTTCTCACTCGCCCCAGGGCTGGCCTCCAAAATTACTACATGTTTCAAATTTGATGCCACGCCCAAGGAGCCACGAGGGAAAGCTGTGGCTTGCTCTAAAGCTGTCTGGGAACCGCTTGCATTTCCCCTCAGACCATGGGGCTCAGGGCTTACCTGGCACCTTCAGACTCAAAACCACCCTTTCTCACTTGCATCAGGGCCTTCCTCAGGAATAGGAAACATCTGGACATTGCGGCCACGCCCAAGGAGCCACGAGGGAAAGCTGTGGCTTGCTCTACAGCTCTCTGGGAACCGCTTGCATTTCCCAACAGACCTTGGGGCTCAGGGCTTTCCGGGAACCTTGAGCCTCAAAACCACCTTTTCTCACTTGCCCAGGTCTGGCCTACAAAATTACCCTATGTCTGTATATAGCGGCCACGAACAAGGAGCCACGAGGGAAAGCTGTGGCTTGCTCTACAGCTCTCTGGGAAACGCTTGCATTTCCCCTGAGACCATGGGGCTCCGGGCTTTCCTGGCACCTTCAGCCTCAAAACCACCATTTCTCAATCGCTCCAGGGCCTGCCTCAGGAATACCAAACATCTGGAGATTGCGGCCACACCCAAGGAGACACGAGGGAAAATTGTGGCTTGCTCTAAACCTCTCTTAGAATCACTTGCATTTCCCAACAGACCTTGGGGCTCCGGGCTTTCCTGGCCCCTTCAGCTTCAAAACCACCCTTTCTCACTCTCTCCAGGTCTGGCCTCCAAAATTACCCTATCTCTGTAGATAGCGGCCACGCACAAGGAGCCACGAGGGAAAGATGTGGCTTGCTCTAAAGCTCTCTGGGTACCGCTTACATTTCCCAACAGACCTTGGGACTCCGGCCTTTCCTGGCACCTTCAGCCTCAAAACCACCCTTTCTCACTTGCATCAGGGCCTGCCTCAGGAATAGCAAACATCTGGAGATTGCGGCCATGCCCAAGGAGCCACGAGGGAAAGCTGTGGCTTGCTCTAAACCTCTCTTAGAATCACTTGCATTTCCCAACAGACCTTGGGGCTCTGGGCTTTCCTGGAACCTTCAGCCTCAAAACCACCCTTTCTCAATCGCTCCAGGGCCTGCCTCAGGAATACCAAACATCTGGAGATTGCGGCGACGCCCAAGGAGCCACGAGGGAAAGCTGTGGCTTGCTCTACAGCTCTCTGGGAACCGCTTGCATTTCCCATCAGACCTTGGGGCTCCGGGCTTTCCTGGCCCCTTCAGCCTCAAAACCACACTTTCTTACTCGCACCAGGGCCTTCCTCAGGAATCGCAAACATCTGGAGATTGCGGCCACGCCCAAGGAGCCACGAGGGAAAGCTGTGGCTTGCTCTAAAGCTCTCTGGGAACTGCTTGCATTTCCCAATGCACCTTGGGGCTCCGGGCTTTCCTGGCCCCTTCAGCCTCAAAACCACCCTTTCTCATTCGCCCCAGGGCTGGCCTCCAAAATTACCCTATGTTTGAAATTTGATGCCACGCCCAAGGAGCCACGAGGGAAAGCTGTGGCTTGCTCTAAAGCTCTCTGGGAACCGCTTGCATTTCCCAACAGACCTTGGGACTCCGGGCTTTCCTGGCCCCTTCAGCCTCCAAACCACCCTTTCTCAATCTCTCCCAGGATCTGGCCTCCAAAATTACCCTATGTCTGTAGATAGCGGCCACGCACAAGGAGCCACGAGGGAAAGATGTGGCTTGCTCTAAAGCTCTCTGGGTACCGCTTACATTTCCCAACAGACCTTGGGACTCCGGCCTTTCCTGGCACCTTCAGCCTCAAAACCACCCTTTCTCACTCGCATCAGGGCCTGCCTCAGGAATAGCAAACATCTGGAGATTGCGGCCACGCCCAAGGAGACACGAGGGAAAGCTGTGGCTTGCTCTAAAGCTCTCTTAGAATCACTTGCATTTCCCAACAGACCTTGGGGCTCAGGGCTTTCCGGGAAACTTCAGCCTCAAAACCACACTTTCTCACTCGCTCCAGGTCTGGCCTCCAAAATTACCCTATGTCTGCAGAAGGCGGCCATGCCGAAGGAGCCACGAGGGAATGCTATGGCTTGCTCTAAATCTCTCTGGGAACCGCTTGCATTTCCCAACAGACCTTGGGGCTCTGGGCTTTCCTGGCCCCTTCAGCCTCCAACCCCCCTTTCTCATGCGCCCCAGGGCTGGCCTCCAAAATTACCTCATGTCCGGAGATTGCGGCCACGCCCAAGGAGCCACGAGGGAAAGCTGTGGCTTGCTCTACAGCTCTCTGGGAACCGCTTGCATTTCCCAACAGACCTTGGGGCTCCGGGCTTTCCTGGCCCCTTCAGCCTCAAAACCACCCTTTCTCAGTCGCCCCAGACATGGCCTCCAAACTTACCCTATGTCTGTAGATAGCGGCCACGCACAAGGAGCCACGAGGGAAAGATGTGGCTTGCTGTAAAGCTCTCTGTGTACCGCTTGCATTTCCCAACAGACCTTGGGACTCCGGGCTTTCCTGGCACCTTCAGCCTCCAAACCACCCTTTCTCACTCGCATCAGGGCCTGCCTCAGGAATAGCAAACATCTGGAGATTGCGGCCACGCCCAAGGAGCCACGAGGGAAAGCTGTGGCTTGCTCTAAACCTCTCTTAGAATCACTTGCATTTCCCAACAGACCTTGGGGCTCTGGGCTTTCCTGGAACCTTCAGCCTCAAAACCACCCTTTCTCAATCGCTCCAGGGCCTGCCTCAGGAATACCAAACATCTGGAGATTGCGGCGACGCCCAAGGAGCCACGAGGGAAAGCTGTGGCTTGGTCTAAAGCTCTCTGGGAACCACTTACATTTCCCAACAGACCTTGGGGCTCTGGGCTTTCCTGGCCCCTTCAGCCTCAAAACCACACTTTCTTACTCGCACCAGGGCCTTCCTCAGGAATCGCAAACATCTGGAGATTGCGGCCACGCCCAAGGAGCCACGAGGGAAAACTGTGGCTTGCTCTAAAGCTCTCTGGGAACCGCTTGCATTTCCCAATGGACCTTGGGGCTCCGGGCTTTCCTGGCCCCTTCAGCCTCAAAACCACCCTTTCTCATTCGCCCCAGGGCTGGCCTCCAAAATTACCCTATGTTTGAAATTTGATGCCACGCCCAAGGAGCCACGAGGGAAAGCTGTGGCTTGCTCTAAAGCTCTCTGGGAACCGCTTACATTTCCCAAAAGACATTCGGGCTCCGGGCTTTCCTGGCCCCTTCAGCCTCAAAACCACCCTTTCTCATTCGCCCCAGGGCTGGCCTCCAAAATTACCTTATGTTTGAAATTTGATGCCACGCCCAAGGAGCCACGAGGGAAAGCTGTGGCTTGCTCTAAAGCTCTCTGGGAACCGCTTGCATTTCCCAACAGACCTTGGGGCTCCGGGCTTTCCTGGCCCCTTCAGCCTCAAAACCACCCTTTCTCATTCGCCCCAGGGCTGGCCTCCAAAATTACCCTATCTCTGTAGATAGCGGCCACGCACAAGGAGCCACGAGGGAAAGATGTGGCTTGCTCTAAAGCTCTCTGGGTACCGCTTACATTTCCCAACAGACCTTGGGACTCCGGGCTTTCCTGGCACCTTCAGCCTCAAAACCACCCTTTCTCACTCGCATCAGGGCCTGCCTCAGGAATAGCAAACATCTGGAGATTGCGGCCACGCCCAAGGAGACACGAGGGAAAGCTGTGGCTTGCTCTAAAGCTCTCTTAGAATCACTTGCATTTCCCAACAGACCTTGGGGCTCAGGGCTTTCCGGGAAACTTCAGCCTCAAAACCACACTTTCTCACTCGCTCCAGGTCTGGCCTCCAAAATTACCCTATGTCTGCAGAAGGCGGCCATGCCGAAGGAGCCACGAGGGAATGCTATGCCTTGCTCTAAATCTCTCTGGGAACCGCTTGCATTTCCCAACAGACCTTGGGGCTCTGGGCTTTCCTGGCCCCTTCAGCCTCCAACCCCCCTTTCTCATGCGCCCCAGGGCTGGCCTCCAAAATTACCTGATGTCCGGAGATTGCGGCCACGCCCAAGGAGCCACGAGGGAAAGCTGTGGCTTGCTCTACAGCTCTCTGGGAACCGCTTGCATTTCCCAACAGACCTTGGGGCTCCGGGCTTTCCTGGCCCCTTCAGCCTCAAAACCACCCTTTCTCAGTCGCCCCAGACATGGCCTCCAAAATTACCCTATGTCTGTAGATAGCGGCCACGCACAAGGAGCCACGAGGGAAAGATGTGGCTTGCTGTAAAGCTCTCTGTGTACCGCTTGCATTTCCCAACAGACCTTGGGACTCCGGGCTTTCCTGGCACCTTCAGCCTCCAAACCACCCTTTCTCACTCGCATCAGGGCCTGC
Source organism: Fratercula arctica (assembly GCA_947846985.1). Classification (NCBI taxonomy): domain Eukaryota; kingdom Metazoa; phylum Chordata; class Aves; order Charadriiformes; family Alcidae; genus Fratercula; species Fratercula arctica. The sequence continues at coordinate 2,017,513 of CANTUZ010000027.1, forward strand.
CTCAGGAATAGCAAACATCTGGAGATTGCGGCCACGCCCAAGGAGCCACGAGGGAAAGCTGTGGCTTGCTCTAAACCTCTCTTAGAATCACTTGCATTTCCCAACAGACCTTGGGGCTCTGGGCTTTCCTGGAACCTTCAGCCTCAAAACCACCCTTTCTCAATCGCTCCAGGGCCTGCCTCAGGAATACCAAACATCTGGAGATTGCGGCGACGCCCAAGGAGCCACGAGGGAAAGCTGTGGCTTGCTCTAAAGCTCTCTGGGAACCGCTTACATTTCCCAACAGACCTTGGGGCTCTGGGCTTTCCTGGCCCCTTCAGCCTCAAAACCACACTTTCTTACTCGCACCAGGGCCTTCCTCAGGAATCGCAAACATCTGGAGATTGCGGCCACGCCCAAGGAGCCACGAGGGAAAACTGTGGCTTGCTCTAAAGCTCTCTGGGAACCGCTTGCATTTCCCAACAGACCTTGGGGCTCCGGGCTTTCCTGGCCCCTTCAGCCTCAAAACCACCCTTTCTCATTCGCCCCAGGGCTGGCCTCCAAAATTACCCTATGTTTGAAATTTGATGCCACGCCCAAGGAGCCACGAGGGAAAGCTGTGGCTTGCTCTAAAGCTCTCTGGGAACCGCTTACATTTCCCAAAAGACATTCGGGCTCCGGGCTTTCCTGGCCCCTTCAGCTTCAAAACCACCCTTTCTCACTCTCTCCAGGTCTGGCCTCCAAAATTACCCTATATCTGTAGATAGCGGCCACGCACAAGGAGCCACGAGGGAAAGATGTGGCTTGCTCTAAAGCTCTCTGGGTACCGCTTACATTTCCCAACAGACCTTGGGACTCCGGCCTTTCCTGGCACCTTCAGCCTCAAAACCACCCTTTCTCACTCGCATCAGGGCCTGCCTCAGGAATAGCAAACATCTGGAGATTGCGGCCACGCCCAATGAGCCACGAGGGAAAGCTGTGGCTTGCTCTAAAGCTCTCTTAGAATCACTTGCATTTCCCAACAGACCTTGGGGCTCAGGGCTTTCCGGGAAACTTCAGCCTCAAAACCACACTTTCTCACTCGCTCCAGGTCTGGCCTCCAAAATTACCCTGTGTCTGCAGAAGGCGGCCATGCCGAAGGAGCCACGAGGGAATGCTATGGCTTGCTCTAAATCTCTCTGGGAACCGCTTGCATTTCCCAACAGACCTTGGGGCTCTGGGCTTTCCTGGCCCCTTCAGCCTCCAACCCCCCTTTCTCATGCGCCCCAGGGCTGGCCTCCAAAATTACCTGATGTCCGGAGATTGCGGCCACGCCCAAGGAGCCACGAGGGAAAGCTGTGGCTTGCTCTACAGCTCTCTGGGAACCGCTTGCATTTCCCAACAGACCTTGGGACTCCGGGCTTTCCTGGCCCCTTCAGCCTCAAAACCACCCTTACTCAGTCGCCCCAGACATGGCCTCCAAAATTACCCTATGTCTGTAGATAGCGGCCACGCACAAGGAGCCACGAGGGAAAGATGTGGCTTGCTCTAAAGCTCTCTGGGAACTGCTTGCATTTCCCAACAGACCTTGGGGCTCTGGGCTTTCCTGGCAGATTCAGCCTCCAAACCACCCTTTCTCACTCGCCCCACGGCCTGCCTCAGGAATCGCAAACATCTGGAGATTGCAGCCACACCCAACGAGCCACGAGGGAATACTATGGCTTGCTCTAAAGCTCTCTTGGAAACGCTTGCATTTCCCCTCAGACCATGGGGCTCCGGGCTTTCCTGGCACCTTCAGCCTCAAAACCACCCTTTCTTACTCGCATCAGGGCCTACCTCAGGAATACCAAACATCTAGATATTGCAGCAAAGCCCAAGGAGCCACGAGGGAAAACTGTGCCTTGCTCTAAAGCTCTCTTAGAATCACCTGCATTTCCCAACAGACCTTGGGGCTCCGGGCTTTCCTGGCACCTTCAGCCTCAAAACCACCCTTTATCTCTCGCATCAGGGCCTTCCTCAGGAATCACAAACATCTGGAGATTGTGGCCACGCCCAAGGAGCCACGAGGGAAAGCTGTGGCTTGCTCTAAAACTTTCTGGGAACTGCTTGCATTTCCCCTCACACCATGGGGCTCCGGGCTTTCCTGGTAGCTTCAAGCTCAAAACAAGCCTTTCAACACTTGCCCAGGGCCTTCCTCAGGAATCGCAAAATCTGGAGATTGCGGCCACGCCCAAGGAGTCACGAGGGAAAACTGTGGCTTGCTCTAAAGCTCTCGGGAACCGCTTGCAATTTCCCAACAGACCTTCGGGCTCTGGGCTTTCCTGGCCCTTCAGTCTCAAAACCACCCTTTCTCACTCACCCCAGGCATGGCCTCCAAAATTACCTTATGTCCGGAGATTCCGGCCACGCCCAAGAGCCATGAGTGAAAGCTGTGGCTTGCTCTACAGGTCTCTGGGAAGCGCTTCCATTTCCCAACAGACTTTGGCGCTCTGGGATTCCTGCCCTTCAGCCTCAAAAAACCAGCCTTTCTCACTCGCCCCAGGCTGGCCTCCAAAATTACCATATGTTTAAAATATAATGTCACGCCCAAGGAGCCACGAGGGAAAGCTGTGGCTTGCTCTACAGCTCTCTGGGAACCGCTTGCATATCCCAACAGACCTTGCGGCTCCGGGCTTTCCTGGCCCCTTCAGCCTCAAAACCACCCTTTCTGACTCATCCCAGGGCCTGCCATAGGAATCGCAAACATCTGGAGATTGTGGCCACGCCCAAGGAGCCACGAGGGAAAACTGTGGCTTGCTCTAAAGCTCTCTGGGAACCGCTTGCATTTCCCAACAGACTTTGGGGCTCAGGGTTTTCCTGGCCCCTTCAGCCTCAAAAACCAGCCTTTCTCACTCGCCCCAGGGCTGGCCTCCAAAATTACCCTATGTTTGAAATTTGATGCCATGCCCAAGGAGCCACGAGGGAAAGCTGTGGCTTGCTCTACAGCTCTCTGGGAACCGCGTACATTTTCCAACAGACCTTGGGGCTCCGGGCTTTCCTGGCCCCTTCAGCCTCCAAACCACCCTTTCTCACTCGCCCCAGGGCTGGCCTCCAAAATTACTACATGTTTCAAATTGATGCCACGCCCAAGGAGCCACGAGGGAAAGCTGTGGCTTGCTCTAAAGCTGTCTGGGAACCGCTTGCATTTCCCCTCAGACCATGGGGCTCAGGGCTTACCTGGCACCTTCAGACTCAAAACCACCCTTTCTCACTTGCATCAGGGCCTTCCTCAGGAATAGGAAACATCTGGACATTGCGGCCACGCCCAAGGAGCCACGAGGGAAAGCTGTGGCTTGCTCTACAGCTCTCTGGGAACCGCTTGCATTTCCCAACAGACCTTGGGGCTCAGGGCTTTCCGGGAACCTTGAGCCTCAAAACCACCTTTTCTCACTTGCCCAGGTCTGGCCTACAAAATTACCCTATGTCTGTATATAGCGGCCACGAACAAGGAGCCACGAGGGAAAGCTGTGGCTTGCTCTACAGCTCTCTGGGAAACGCTTGCATTTCCCCTGAGACCATGGGGCTCCGGGCTTTCCTGGCCCCTTCAGCCTCAAAACCACCATTTCTCAATCGCTCCAGGGCCTGCCTCAGGAATACCAAACATCTGGAGATTGCGGCCACACCCAAGGAGACACGAGGGAAAATTGTGGCTTGCTCTAAACCTCTCTTAGAATCACTTGCATTTCCCAACAGACCTTGGGGCTCAGGGCTTTCCGGGAAACTTCAGCCTCAAAACCACCCTTTCTCAGTCGCCCCAGACATGGCCTCCAAAAATACCCTATCTCTGTAGATAGCGGCCACGCACAAGGAGCCACGAGGGAAAGCTGTTGCTTGGTCTACAGCTCTCTGGGAACCGCTTGCATTTCCCAACAGACCTTGGGGCTCCGGACTTTCCTGGCCCCTTCAGCCTCAAAACCACCCTTTCTCACTCGCATCAGGGCCTGCCTCAGGAATAGCAAACATCTGGAGATTGCGGCCACGCCCAATGAGCCACGAGGGAAAGCTGTGGCTTGGTCTAAACCTCTCTTAGAATCACTTGCATTTCCCAACAGACCTTGGGGCTCTGGGCTTTCCTGGAACCTTCAGCCTCAAAACCACCCTTTCTCAATCGCTCCAGGGCCTGCCTCAGGAATACCAAACATCTGGAGATTGCGGCGACGCCCAAGGAGCCACGAGGGAAAGCTGTGGCTTGCTCTAAAGCTCTCTGGGAACCGCTTGCATTTGCTCTCAGACCTTGGGGCTCTGGGCTTTCCTGGCCCCTTCAGCCTCAAAACCACACTTTCTTACTCGCACCAGGGCCTTCCTCAGGAATCGCAAACATCTGGAGATTGCGGCCACGCCCAAGGAGCCACTGAGGGAAAGCTGTGGCTTGCTCTAAAGCTCTCTGGGAACTGCTTGCATTTCCCAATGCACCTTGGGGCTCCGGGCTTTCCTGGCCCCTTCAGCCTCAAAACCACCCTTTCTCATTCGCCCCAGGGCTGGCCTCCAAAATTACCCTATGTTTGAAATGTGATGCCACGCCCAAGGAGCCACGAGGGAAAGCTGTGGCTTGCTCTAAAGCTCTCTGGGAACCGCTTGCATTTCCCAACAGACCTTGGGGCTCAGGGCTTTCCGGGAAACTTCAGCCTCAAAACCACACTTTCTCACTCGCTCCAGGTCTGGCCTCCAAATTTACCTTATGTCTGCAGATAGCGGCCACGCCCAAGGAGCCACGAGGGAATGCTATGGCTTGCTCTAAATCTCTCTGGGAACCGCTTGCATTTCCCAACAGACCTTGGGGCTCTGGGCTTTCCTGGCCCCTTCAGCCTCCAACCCCCCTTTCTCATGCGCCCCAGGGCTGGCCTCCAAAATTACCTGATGTCCGGAGATTGCGGCCACGCCCAAGGAGCCACGAGGGAAAGCTGTGGCTTGCTCTACAGCTCTCTGGGAACCGCTTGCATTTCCCAACAGACCTTGGGACTCCGGGCTTTCCTGGCCCCTTCAGCCTCAAAACCACCCTTAATCAGTCGCCCCAGACATGGCCTCCAAAATTACCCTATGTCTGTAGATAGCGGCCACGCACAAGGAGCCACGAGGGAAAGATGTGGCTTGCTCTAAAGCTCTCTGGGTACCGCTTACATTTCCCAACAGACCTTGGGACTCCCGGCTTTCCTGGCCCCTTCAGCCTCCAAACCACCCTTTCTCACTCGCATCAGGGCCTGCCTCAGGAATAGCAAACATCTGGAGATTGCGGCCACGCCCAAGGAGACACGAGGGAAAGCTGTGGCTTGCTCTAAAGCTCTCTTAGAATCACTTGCATTTCCCAACAGACCTTGGGGCTCAGGGCTTTCCGGGAAACTTCAGCCTCAAAACCACACTTTCTCACTCGCTCCAGGTCTGGCCTCCAAAATTACCCTATGTCTGCAGAAGGCGGCCATGCCGAAGGAGCCACGAGGGAATGCTATGGCTTGCTCTAAATCTCTCTGGGAACCGCTTGCATTTCCCAACAGACCTTGGGGCTCTGGCTTTCCTGGCCCCTTTCAGCCTCCAACCCCCCTTTCTCATGCGCCCCAGGGCTGGTCTCCAAAATTACCTGATGTCTGGAGATTGCGGGCCACGCCCCAAGGAGCCACGAGGGAAAGCTGTGGCTTGCTCTAAAGCTCTTCTGGGAACGCTTGCATTTCCTCTCAGACCTTGGGGCTCTGGGCTTTCCTGGCCCCTTCAGCCTCAAAACCACCCTTTCTCTCTCTCTCCCAGGGCCTGCCTCAGGATAGCAAACATCTGGAGATTGCGGCACGCCCAAGGAGCCACGAGGGAAAACTGTGGCTTGCTCTAAAGCTCTCTGGGAACCGCTTGCATTTCCCAACAGACCTTGGGGCTCGGGCTTTCCCTGGCCACTTCAGCCTCAAACCACCTCTTTCTCACTCGCCCCAGGGCCTGGCCTCCAAACTTTACCCTTATGTCCTCTAGATTGCGGCCATGCCCAAGGAGCCACGAGGGAAAGCTGTGGCTTGCTCTAAAGCTCTCTGGGTAACCGCTTGCATTTCCCCAACAGACCTTGGGCCTCCGGGCTTTTCCTGGCCCCTTCAGCCTCCAAACCACCCTTTCTCATTCGCTCCAGGGCCTC
>CANTUZ010000027.1:2028956-2063656 GCA_947846985.1 Fratercula arctica
CAAGCAGCCACGAGGGAAAACTGTGGCTTGTTTTAAAGGTCTCTGGGAACCGCTTGCATCCCCCCTGAGGGCTTTGATCCCCAGGCTTTCCTGGTGCCTTCAGCCTCAAAACCCCCATTTCTCACTCCCGACAGGGCCGGCCTCAAAAATAGCAATTGTGCGGAAACTGCTGCCACACCAAAGCAGCCACGAGGGAAAAGCTTAACTTTTTTTAAAGATCTCTGGGAACCACTTGCATCGCCCCACAGAGACTGGGGCTCTGGGCTCTCCTGGTGCCTTCAGCCTCAAAACCACCATTTCTCACTCCCCCCAGGACCAGCCTCAAAAAACCCAATTGTCCCGATATTGCTACCATATCCAAGCAGCCACGTCGGAAAACTGTGGCTTTTTTTAAAGCTCTCTGGGAACTGCTTGCATTGCCACACAGACCTTTGCTCTCTGGGCTTTCCTGGCACTTTCAGCCTCAGAAGTACCCTTTCTCACTCCCCCCAGGACAAGCCTCAAAAAAGTCAAATGTCCAGAGATTGCTGCCACGCCCAAGGAGCCACGAGGGAAAACCGTGGCTTGTTTTAAATGTCTCTGGGAACTGCTTTTATGCCACCACAGACCTTGGGTCTCTGGGCTCTCCTGGTGCCTTCAGCCTCAAAACCACCATTGCTCACTTATTCTGTGGTTGGCCTCAAAAAACCCAATTGTCCTGATATTGCTGCCATGCCCAAGAAGCCACAAGGGAAAACTGTGGCTTGTTTTAAATGTCTCTGGGAACCGCTTTTATCGCACCACAAACCTTGGGGCTCTGGGCTCTCCTGGCGCCTTCAGCCTCAAAAACACCATTTCTCACTCTCCCCAGGCCCAGCCTCAAAAAAACCAATTATCCTGATATTGCTGCCATGTCCAAGTGGCCACGTAGGAAAATTGTGGCTTGTTTTAAAAGTCTCTGGGAACCGCTTGCATCCCCCCTCAGACCTTTGGTTTCCAGCCTTTCCTGGCACCTTCCGCCTCAAAACCACCATTGCTCACTTATTCCGTGGTTGGCCTCAAAAATACCAAATGTCCCAAGATTGCTGCCACGCCCAAGCAGCCACGAGAGAAAATTGTGGCTTGCTCTAAAGGTCTCTGGGAACCACTCTTATGCCACCACAGACCTTGGGGCTCTGGGCTCTCCTGGCGCTTTCAGCCTCAAAACCACCATTGCTCACTTATTCTGTGGTTGGCCTCAAAACTACCAAACGTCCCAAGATTGCTGCCACGCCCAAGCAGCCACGTGGGAAAACTGTACCTTGTTTTAAAGGTCTTGGGGAACTGCTTGCATCACTCCCAAGTCCTTGGGGGTCTTGGTTTCCTGGCACCTTCCGCCTCAAAACCACCATTGCTCACTTATTCTGTGGTTGGCCTCAAAAATACCAAACGTCCCAAGATTGCTGCCACGTCCAAGCAGCCACGAGGGAAAACTGTGGCTTTTTTTGAATGTCTCTGGGAACCGCTTTTATGCCACCACAGACCTTGGGGCTCTGGGCTCTCCTGGTGCCTTCACCCTCAAAACCACCCTTTCTCACTCCCCCCAGGACCAGCCTCAAACAAGTCAAATGTCTGGAGATTGCTGCCACGCCCAAGCAGCCACGAGGGAAAACTGTGGCTTGTTTTGGAGATTTCCTAGAACCGCTTTTATCCCACCACAGACCTTGGGTCTCTGGGCTCTCCTGGCGCCTTCAGCCTCAAAACCACCATTGCTCACTCCCCCCAGGACCAGCCTCAAAAAACCTAATTGTCCCGATATTGCAACCATATCCAAGCAGCCATGAGGGAAAACTGTGGCTTGTTTTAAATGTCTCTGGGAACCGCTTTTATGCCACCACAGACCTTGGGTCTCTGGGCTCTCCTGGCGCCTCCAGGCTCAAAACCACCATTGCTCACTTATTCTGTGGTTGGCCGCAAAAATACCAAACGTCCCAAGATTGCTGCCACGCCCAAGCAGCCACAAGGGAAAACTATGGCTTGTTTTAAAGGTCTCTGGGAACCGCTTTTATGGCACCACAGACCTTGGGGCTCTGGGCTCTCCTGGCACCTTCAGCTTCAAAACCACCATTGCTCACTTATTCCGTGGTTGGCCTCAAAAATACCAAACGTCCCAAGATTGCTGCCACGTCCAAGCAGCCACGTGGGAAAACTGTGGCTGTTTTTAAATGTCTCTGGGAACCGCTTTTATCCCACCACAGACCTTGGGTCTCTGGGCTCTCCTGGCGCCTTCAGCCTCAAAACCACCATTGCTCACTTATTCTGTGGTTGGCCTCAAAAATACCAAACGTCCCAAGATTGCTGCCACGCCCAAGCAGCCACGAGGGAAAAGTGTGGCTTGTTTTAAATGTCTCTGGGAACCGCTTTTATGGCACCACAGACCTTGGGGCTCTGGGCTCTCCTGGCGCCTTCAGCCTCAAAACCACCGTTGCTCACTTATTCCGTGGTTGGCCTCAAAAATACCAAACGTCCCAAGATTGCTGCCACGTCCAAGCAGCCACGTGGGAAAACTGTGGCTTGTTTTAAAGGTCTCTGGGAACCGCTTTTATGCCACCGCAGACCTTGGGGCTCTGGGCTCTCCTGGCGCCTTCAGCCTCAAAACCACCCTTTCTCACTCCCCCCAGGACCAGCCTCAAACAAGTCAAATGTCTGGAGATTGCTGCCACGCCCAAGAAGCCACGAGGGAAAACTGTGGCTTGTTTTGGAGATTTCCTAGAACCGCTTTTATCCCACCACAGACCTTGGGTCTCTGGGCTCTCCTGGTGCCTTCAGCCTCAAAACCACCATTGCTCACTCCCCCCAGGACCAGCCTCAAAAAACCTAATTGTCCCGATATTGCAACCATATCCAAGTAGCCATGAGGGAAAACTGTGGCTTGCTCTAAAGGTCTCTGGGAACCGTTTTTATGCCACCACAGACCCTGGGGCTCTGGGCTCTCCTGGCGCCTTCAGCCTCAAAAGCACCCTTTCTCACTCCCCCCAGGACCAGCCTCAAAAAAGTCAAATGTCTGGAGATTGCTGCCACGCCCAAGCAGCCACGAGGGAAAACCGTGGCTTGTTTTGGAGTTTTCCTGGAACCGCTTGCATCCCCCCTCACAACTTTGGTTTCCAGGCTTTCCTGGTGCCTCCAGGCTCAAAAACAGCATTTCTCACTTATTCCATGGTTGGCCTCAAAAATACCAAACGTCCCAAGATTCCTGTCACCCCCAATCAGCCATGTGGGAAAACCATGGCTTGTTGTAAATGTCTCTGGGAACTGCTTGCATCACCCCACAGACCTTGGGGCTCTGGGCTCTCCTGCCACCTTCAGCCACAAAACTACCTTTGCTCACTGATTCCGTGGTTGGCCTCAAAAATACCAAACGTCCCAAGATTGCTGCCACACCCAAGCAGCCACGAGGGAAAAGTGTGGCTTGTTTTAAAGGTCTCTGGGAACCGCTTTTATGCCACCACAGACCTTGGGTCTCTGGGCTGTCCTGGCGCCTTCAGCCTCAAAACCACCCTTTCTCACTCCCCCCAGGACCAGCCTCAAAAATGTCAAATGTCCCAATATTGATACCATATCCAACCAGCCACGAGGGAAAACTGTGGCTTGTTTTAAAGGTCTCTGGGAACTGCTTGCATTGCCCCACAGACCTTTGGGCTCTGGGCACTCCTGGCGCCTTCAGACTCAAAACCACCCTTTCTCACTCCCCCCAGGACCAGCCTCAAACAAGTCAAATGTCCGGAGATTGCTGCCACGCCCAAGAAGCCACGAGGGAAAACCGTCGCTTGTTTTGGATTTTTCCTGGAACCACTTGCATCGCCCCACAGACCTTGGCCTCTGGGCTCTCCTGGCGCCTTCAGCCTCAAAACCACCATTGCTCACTTATTCTGTGGTTGGCCTCAAAAAACCCAATTGTCCCGATATTGCTGCCATGTGCACGTAGCCACGTGGGAAAACTGTGGCTTGTTTTAAAGGTCTCTGGGAACCGCTTTTATGCCACCACAGACCTTAGGTCTCTGGGCTCTCCTGGCGCCTTCAGCCTCAAAACCACCATTGCTCACTTATTCTGTGGTTGGCCTCAAAAATACCAAACGTCCCAAGATTCCTGTCACCCCCAATCAGCCACGAGGGAAAACTGTGGCTTGTTTTAAATGTCTCTGGGAACCGCTTTTATGCCACCACAGACCTTGGGTCTCTGGGCTCTCCTGGCGCTTTCAGTCTCAAAACCACCATTGCTCACTTATTCTGTGGTTGGCCTCAAAAATACCAAACGTTCCAAGATTGCTGCCACGCACAAGCAGCCACGAGAGAAAACCGTCGCTTGTTTTGAATTTTTCCTGGAACCACTTCCATCGCCCCACAGACCTTGGGTCTCTGGGCTCTCCTGGCGCCTTCAGCCCCAAAACCACCTTTACTCACTTATTCCGTGGTTGGCCTCAAAAATATCAAACGTCCCAAGATTGCTGCCACGCCTAAACAGCCACGAGGGAAAACTGTGGCTTGTTTTAAAGGTCTCTGGGAACCGTTTTTATGCCACCACAGACCTTGGGGCTCTGGGCTTTCCTGGCGCTTTCAGCCTCAAAACCACCATTGGTCGCTTATTCTGTGGCTGGCCTCAAAAATACCAAACGTCCCAAGATTGCTGCCACGCCCAAGCAGCCACGAGGGAAAACTGTGGCTTGTTTTAAATGTCTCTGGGAACCGCTTTTATGCCACCACAGACCTTGGGGCTCTGGGCTCTCCTGGCGCCTTTAGCCTCAAAACCACCATTGCTCACTTATTCTGTGGTTGGCCTCAAAAATACCAAACGTCCCAAGATTGCTGCCACGCCCAAGCAGCCACGAGGGAAAACTGTGGCTTGTTTTAAATGTCTCTGGGAACCGCTTTTATGCCACCACAGACCTTGGGTCTCTGGGCTCTCCTGGCGCCTTCAGCCTCAAAACCACCATTGCTCACTTATTCTGTGGCTGGCCTCAAAAATACCAAACGTCCCAAGATTCCTGCCATGCCCAAGAAGCCACAAGGGAAAACTGTGGCTTGTTTTAAAGGTCTCTGGGAACCGCTCTTATCCCACCACAGACCTTGGGGCTCTGGGCTCTCCTGGCGCCTTCAGCCTCAAAAGCACCCTTTCTCACTCCCCCCAGGACCAGCCACAAACAAGTCAAATGTCTGGAGATTGCTGCCACGCCCAAGCAGCCACGAGGGAAAACCGTGGCTTGTTTTGGAGTTTTCCTGGAACCGCTTGCATCCCCCCTCACAACTTTGGTTTCCAGGCTTTCCTGGTGCCTCCAGGCTCAAAAACAGCATTTCTCACTTATTCCATGGTTGGCCTCAAAAATACCAAACGTCCCAAGATTCCTGTCACCCCCAATCAGCCATGTGGGAAAACCATGGCTTGTTGTAAATGTCTCTGGGAACTGCTTGCATCACCCCACAGACCTTGGGGCTCTGGGCTCTCCTGCCACCTTCAGCCACAAAACTACCTTTGCTCACTGATTCCGTGGTTGGCCTCAAAAATACCAAACGTCCCAAGATTGCTGCCACGCCCAAGCAGCCACGAGGGAAAACTGTGGCTTGTTTTAAATGTCTCTGGGAACCGCTTTTATGCCACCACAGACCTTGGGGCTCTGGGCTCTCCTGGCGCTTTCAGCCTCAAAACCACCATTGCTCGCTTATTCTGTGGCTGGCCTCAAAAATACCAAACGTCCCAAGATTGCTGCCACGCCCAAGCAGCCACGAGGGAAAACTGTGGCTTGTTTTAAATGTCTCTGGGAACCGCTTTTATGCCACCACAGACCTTGGGGCTCTGGGCTCTCCTGCCACCTTCAGCCACAAAACTACCTTTGCTCACTTATTCTGTGGTTGGCCTCAAAAATACCAAACGTCCCAAGATTGCTGCCACGCCCAAGCAGCCACGAGGGAAAACTGTGGCTTGTTTTAAAGGTCTCTGGGAACCGCTTTTATGCCACCACAGACCTTGGGGCTCTGGGCTCTCCTGGCGCTTTCAGCCTCAAAACCACCATTGCTCGCTTATTCTGTGGTTGGCCTCAAAAATTCCAAACGTCCCAAGATTGCTGCCACGCCCAAGCAGCCACGAGGGAAAACTGTGGCTTGTTTTAAATGTCTCTGGGAATCGCTTTTATGCCACCACAGACCTTGGGTCTCTGGGCTCTCCTGGCGCTTTCAGGCTCAAAACCACCATTGCTCACTTATTCCGTGGTTGGCCTCAAAAATACCAAACGTCCCAAGATTCCTGCCATGCCCAAGAAGCCACAAGGAAAAACTGTGGCTTGTTTTAAATGTCTCTGGGAACCGCTTTTATGCCACCACAGACCTTGGGGCTCTGGGCTCTCCTGGCGCCTTCAGCCTCAAAACCACCATTCCTCACTTATTCTGTGGTTGGCCTCAAAAAACCCAATTGTCCTGATATTGCTTCCATGCCTAAACAGCCACGAGGGAAAACTGTGGCTTGTTTTAAATGTCTCTGGGAACCGCTTTGATCGCACCACAAACCTTGGGGCTCTGGGCTCTCCTGGCGCCTTCAGCCTCAAAAACACCATTTCTCACTCTCCCCAGGCCCAGCCTCAAAAAAACCAATTATCCTGATATTGCTGCCATGTCCAAGTGGCCACATAGGAAAATTGTGGCTTGTTTTAAAAGTCTCTGGGAACCGCTTGCATCCCCCCTCAGACCTTTGGTTTCCAGCCTTTCCTGGCACCTTCCGCCTCAAAACCACCATTGCTCACTTATTCCGTGGTTGGCCTCAAAAATACCAAATGTCCCAAGATTGCTGCCACGCCCAAGCAGCCAAGAGAGAAAATTGTGGCTTGCTCTAAAGGTCTCTGGGAACCGCTTTTATGCCACCACAGACCTTGGGGCTCTGGGCTCTCCTGGCGCTTTCAGCCTCAAAACCACCATTGCTCAATTATTCTGTGGTTGGCCTCAAAACTACCAAACGTCCCAAGATTGCTGCCACGCCCAAGCAGCCACGTGGGAAAACTGTACCTTGTTTTAAAGGTCTTGGGGAACTGCTTGCATCACTCCCAAGTCCTTGGGGGTCTTGGTTTCCTGGCACCTTCCGCCTCAAAACCACCATTGCTCACTTATTCTGTGGTTGGCCTCAAAAATACCAAACGTCCCAAGATTGCTGCCACGCCCAAGCAGCCAAGAGGGAAAATTGTGGCTTGCTCTAAAGGTCTCTGGGAACCGCTTTTATGCCACCACAGACCTTGGGTCTCTGGGCTCCCCTGGCGCCTTCAGCCTCAAAACCACCATTGCTCACTTATTCCGTGGTTGGCCTCAAAAATACCAAACGTTCCAAGATTGCTGCCACGCACAAGCAGCCACGAGAGAAAACCGTCGCTTGTTTTGAATGTCTCTGGGAACCGCTTCTATCCCACCACAGACCTTGGGGCTCTGGGCTCTCCTGGTGCCTTCACCCTCAAAACCACCCTTTCTCACTCCCCCCAGGACCAGCCTCAAACAAGTCAAATGTCTGGATATTGCTGCCACGCCCAAGCAGCCACGAGGGAAAACTGTGGCTTGTTTTGGAGATTTCCTAGAACCGCTTTTATGCCACCACAGACCTTGGGTCTCTGGGCTCTCCTGGTGCCTTCAGCCTCAAAACCACCATTGCTCACTCCCCCCAGGACCAGCCTCAAAAAACCTAATTGTCCCGATATTGCAACCATATCCAAGCAGCCATGAGGGAAAACTCTGGCTTGTTTTAAATGTCTCTGGGAACCGCTTTTATGCCACCACAGACCTTGGGTCTCTGGGCTCTCCTGGCGCCTTCAGCCTCAAAACCACCATTGCTCACTTATTCTGTGGTTGGCCGCAAAAATACCAAACGTCCCAAGATTGCTGCCACGCCCAAGCAGCCACGAGGGAAAACTGTGGCTTGTTTTAAATGTCTCTGGGAACCGCTTTTATGGCACCACAGACCTTGGGTCTCTGGGCTCTCCTGGTGCCTCCAGGCTCAAAAGCAGCATTTCTCACTTATTCCATGGTTGGCCTCAAAAATACCAAATGTCCCAAGATTGCTGCCACGCCCAAGCAGCCACGTGGGAAAACTGTGGCTGTTTTTAAATGTCTCTGGGAACCGCTTTTATCCCACCACAGACCTTGGGGCTCTGGGCTCTCCTGGCGCCTTCAGCCTCAAAACCACCATTGCTCACTTATTCTGTGTTTGGCCTCAAAAATACCAAACGTCCCAAGATTGCTGCTACACCCAAGCAGCCACGAGGGAAAACTATGGCTTGTTTTAAAGGTCTCTGGGAACCGCTTTTATGCCACCACAGACCTTGGGTCTCTGGGCTCTCCTGGCGCCTTCAGCCTCAAAACCACCATTGCTCACTTATTCCGTGGTTGGCCTCAAAAATACCAAACGTCCCAGGATTGCTGCCACGTCCAAGCAGCCACGAGGGAAAACTGTGGCTTGTTTTAAAGGTCTCTGGGAACCGCTTTTATGCCACCGCAGACCTTGGGGCTCTGGGCTCTCCTGGCGCCTTCAGCCTCAAAAGCACCCTTTCTCACTCCCCCCAGGACCAGCCTCAAACAAGTCAAATGTCTGGAGATTGCTGCCACGCCCAAGCAGCCACGAGGGAAAACCGTGGCTTGTTTTGGAGTTTTCCTGGAACCGCTTGCATCCCCCCTCACAACTTTGGTTTCCAGGCTTTCCTGGTGCCTCCAGGCTCAAAAACAGCATTTCTCACTTATTCCATGGTTGGCCTCAAAAATACCAAACGTCCCAAGATTCCTGTCACCCCCAATCAGCCACGTGGGAAAACCATGGCTTGTTGTAAATGTCTCTGGGAACTGCTTGCATCACCCCACAGACCTTGGGGCTCTGGGCTCTCCTGCCACCTTCAGCCACAAAACTACCTTTGCTCACTGATTCCGTGGTTGGCCTCAAAAATACCAAACGTCCCAAGATTGCTGCCACACCCAAGCAGCCACGAGGGAAAAGTGTGGCTTGTTTTAAAGGTCTCTGGGAACCGCTTTTATGCCACCACAGACCTTGGGGCTCTGGGCTCTCCTGGCGCCTTCAGACTCAAAACCACCCTTTCTCACTCCCCCCAGGACCAGCCTCAAACAAGTCAAATGTCCGGAGATTGCTGCCACGCCCAAGCAGCCACGAGGGAAAACCGCCGCTTGTTTTGAATTTTTCCTGGAACCACTTCCATCGCCCCACAGACCTTGGGTCTCTGGGCTCTCCTGGCGCCTTCAGCCCCAAAACCACCTTTACTCACTTATTCCGTGGTTGGCCTCAAAAATATCAAACGTCCCAAGATTGCTGCCACGCCTAAACAGCCACGAGGGAAAACTGTGGCTTGTTTTAAAGGTCTCTGGGAACCGCTTTTATGACACCACAGACCTTGGGGCTCTGGGCTTTCCTGGCGCCTTCAGCCTCACAAACCACTCTTTGCTCACTATTCCCAGTGGCTTGGCCTCAAAGATAGCCAAACGTCCCAAGATTGCTGCCACGCCCAAGCAGCCACGAGGGAAAACTGTGGCTTATTTAAATGTCTCTGGGAACCGCTTTTATGCCACCACAGACCTTGGGGCTCTGGGCTCTCCTGGCGCTTTCAGCCTCAAAACCACCATTGCTCGCTTATTCTGTGGCTGGCCTCAAAAATACCAAACGTCCCAAGATTGCTGCCACGCCCAAGCAGCCACGAGGGAAAACTGTGGCTTGTTTTAAATGTCTCTGGGAACCGCTTTTATGCCACCACAGACCTTGGGGCTCTGGGCTCTCCTGGCGCCTTCAGCCTCAAAACCACCATTGCTCACTTATTCTGTGGTTGGCCTCAAAAATACCAAACGTCCCAAGATTGCTGCCACGCCCAAGCAGCCACGAGGGAAAACTGTGGCTTGTTTTAAATGTCTCTGGGAACCGCTTTTATGCCACCACAGACCTTGGGTCTCTGGGCTCTCCTGGCGCTTTCAGCCTCAAAACCACCATTGCTCACTTATTCCGTGGTTGGCCTCAAAAATACCAAACGTCCCAAGATTCCTGCCATGCCCAAGAAGCCACAAGGGAAAACTGTGGCTTGTTTTAAATGTCTCTGGGAACCGCTCTTACCCCACCACAGACCTTGGGGCTCTGGGCTCTCCTGGCGCCTTCAGCCTCAAAACCACCATTGCTCACTTATTCCGTGGTTGGCCTCAAAAATACCAAACGTCCCAAGATTGCTGCCACGTCCAAGCAGCCACGTGGGAAAACTGTGGCTTGTTTTAAAGGTCTCTGGGAACCGCTTTTATGCCACCACAGACCTTGGGGCTCTGGGCTCTCCTGGCGCCTTCAGCCTCAAAACCACCCTTTCTCACTCCCCCCAGGACCAGCCTCAAACAAGTCAAATGTCTGGAGATTGCTGCCACGCCCAAGCAGCCACGAGGGAAAACTGTGGCTTGTTTTAAAGGTCTCTGGGAACCGCTTTTATGCCACCACAGACCTTGGGGCTCTGGGCTCTCCTGGCGCCTTCAGCCTCAAAACCACCATTGCTCACTTATTCTGTGCTTGGCCTCAAAAAACCCAATTGTCCTGATATTGCTTCCATGCCTAAACAGCCACGAGGGAAAACTGTGGCTTGTTTTAAATGTCTCTGGGAACCGCTTTGATCGCACCACAAACCTTGGGGCTCTGGGCTCTCCTGGCGCCTTCAGCCTCAAAAACACCATTTCTCACTCTCCCCAGGCCCAGCCTCAAAAAAACCAATTATCCTGATATTGCTGCCATGTCCAAGTGGCCACATAGGAAAATTGTGGCTTGTTTTAAAAGTCTCTGGGAACCGCTTGCATCCCCCCTCAGACCTTTGGTTTCCAGCCTTTCCTGGCACCTTCCGCCTCAAAACCACCATTGCTCACTTATTCCGTGGTTGGCCTCAAAAATACCAAATGTCCCAAGATTGCTGCCACGCCCAAGCAGCCAAGAGAGAAAATTGTGGCTTGCTCTAAAGGTCTCTGGGAACCGCTTTTATGCCACCACAGACCTTGGGGCTCTGGGCTCTCCTGGCGCTTTCAGCCTCAAAACCACCATTGCTCAATTATTCTGTGGTTGGCCTCAAAAATACCAAACGTCCCAAGATTGCTGCCACGCCCAAGCAGCCACGTGGGAAAACTGTACCTTGTTTTAAAGGTCTTGGGGAACTGCTTGCATCACTCCCAAGTCCTTGGGGGTCTTGGTTTCCTGGCACCTTCCGCCTCAAAACCACCATTGCTCACTTATTCTGTGGTTGGCCTCAAAAATACCAAACGTCCCAAGATTGCTGCCACGCCCAAGCAGCCAAGAGGGAAAATTGTGGCTTGCTCTAAAGGTCTCTGGGAACCGCTTTTATGCCACCACAGACCTTGGGTCTCTGGGCTCCCCTGGCGCCTTCAGCCTCAAAACCACCATTGCTCAAATATTCCGTGGTTGGCCTCAAAAATACCAAACGTCCCAAGATTGCTGCCACGTCCAAGCAGCCACGAGGGAAAACTGTGGCTTTTTTTGAATGTCTCTGGGAACCGCTTCTATCCCACCACAGACCTTCGGTCTCTGGGCTCTCCTGGTGCCTTCACCCTCAAAACCACCCTTTCTCACTCCCCCCAGGACCAGCCTCAAACAAGTCAAATGTCTGGATATTGCTGCCACGCCCAAGCAGCCACGAGGGAAAACTGTGGCTTGTTTTGGAGATTTCCTAGAACCGCTTTTATGCCACCACAGACCTTGGGTCTCTGGGCTCTCCTGGTGCCTTCAGCCTCAAAACCACCATTGCTCACTCCCCCCAGGACCAGCCTCAAAAAACCTAATTGTCCCGATATTGCAACCATATCCAAGCAGCCATGAGGGAAAACTGTGGCTTGTTTTAAATGTCTCTGGGAACCGCTTTTATGGCACCACAGACCTTGGGTCTCTGGGCTCTCCTGGTGCCTCCAGGCTCAAAAGCAGCATTTCTCACTTATTCCATGGTTGGCCTCAAAAATACCAAATGTCCCAAGATTGCTGCCACGCCCAAGCAGCCACGTCGGAAAACTGTGGCTGTTTTTAAATGTCTCTGGGAACCGCTCTTATCCCACCACAGACCTTGGGGCTCTGGGCTCTCCTGGCGCCTTCAGCCTCAAAACCACCATTGCTCACTTATTCTGTGGTTGGCCTCAAAAATACCAAACGTCCCAAGATTGCTGCTACACCCAAGCAGCCACGTGGGAAAACTGTGGCTTGTTTTAAATGTCTCTGGGAACCGCTCTTATCCCACCACAGACCTTGGGGCTCTGGGCTCTCCTGGCGCCTTCAGCCTCAAAACCACCATTGCTCACTTATTCCGTGGTTGGCCTCAAAAATACCAAACGTCCCAAGATTGCTGCCACGCCCAAGCAGCCACGTGGGAAAACTGTGGCTTGTTTTAAAGGTCTCTGGGAACCGCTTTTATGCCACCAGCAGACCTGGGGCTCTGGGCTCTCCTGGCGCCTTCAGCCTCAAAAGCACCCTTTCTCACTCCCCCCAGGACCAGCCTCAAACAAGTCAAATGTCTGGAGATTGCTGCCACGCCCAAGCAGCCACGAGGGAAAACCGTGGCTTGTTTTGGAGTTTTCCTGGAACCGCTTGCATCCCCCCTCACAACTTGGTTTCCAGGCTTTCCTGGTGCCTCCAGGCTCAAAAACAGCATTTCTCACTTATTCCATGGTTGGCCTCAAAAATACCAAACGTCCCAAGATTCCTGTCACCCCCAATCAGCCATGTGGGAAAACCATGGCTTGTTGTAAATGTCTCTGGGAACTGCTTGCATCACCCCACAGACCTTGGGGCTCTGGGCTCTCCTGCCACCTTCAGCCACAAAACTACCTTTGCTCACTGATTCCGTGGTTGGCCTCAAAAATACCAAACGTCCCAAGATTGCTGCCACACCCAAGCAGCCACGAGGGAAAAGTGTGGCTTGTTTTAAAGGTCTCTGGGAACCGCTTTTATGCCACCACAGACCTTGGGGCTCTGGGCTCTCCTGGCGCCTTCAGCCTCAAAACCACCCTTTCTCACTCCCCCCAGGACCAGCCTCAAAAATGTCAAATGTCCCAATATTGATACCGTATCCAACCAGCCACGAGGGAAAACTGTGGCTTGTTTTAAAGGTCTCTGGGAACTGCTTGCATTGCCCCACAGATCTTTGGGCTCTGGGCTCTCCTGGTGCCTTCAGACTCAAAACCACCCTTTCTCACTCCCCCCAGGACCAGCCTCAAACAAGTCAAATGTCCGGAGATTGCTGCCACGCCCAAGAAGCCACAAGGGAAAACCGCCGCTTGTTTTGGATTTTTCCTGGAACCACTTGCATCACCCCACAGACCTTGGCCTCTGAGCTCTCCTGGCGCCTTCAGCCTCAAAACCACCATTGCTCACTTATTCTGTGGTTGGCCTCAAAAAACCCAATTGTCCCGATATTGCTGCCATATGCACGTAGCCACGTGGGAAAACTGTGGCTTGTTTTAAAGGTCTCTGGGAACCGCTTTTATGCCACCACAGACCTTCGGTCTCTGGGCTCTCCTGGCGCCTTCAGCCTCAAAACCACCATTGCTCACTTATTCTGTGGTTGGCCTCAAAAATACCAAACGTCCCAAGATTGCTGCCACGCCCAAGCAGCCACGAGGGAAAACCGTGGCTGTTTTTAAATGTCTCTGGGAACCGCTTTTATGCCACCACAGACCTTGGGTCTCTGGGCTCTCCTGGCGCCTTCAGCCTCAAAACCACCATTGCTCACTTATTCTGTGGTTGGCCTCAAAAATACCAAACGTCCCAAGATTGCTGCTACACCCAAGCAGCCACGAGGGAAAACCATGGCTTGTTTTAAATGTCTCTGGGAACCGCTTTTATGCCACCACAGACCTTGGGGCTCTGGGCTCTCCTGGCGCCTTCAGCCTCAAAACCACCGTTGCTCACTTATTCCGTGGTTGGCCTCAAAAATACCAAACGTCCCAAGATTGCTGCCACGCCCAAGCAGCCACGTGGGAAAACTGTGGCTTCTTTTAAAGGTCTCTGGGAACCGCTTTTATGGCACCACAGACCTTGGGTCTCTGGGCTCTCCTGGCGCCTTCAGCCTCAAAAGCACCCTTTCTCACTCCCCCCAGGACCAGCCTCAAAAAAGTCAAATGTCTGGAGATTGCTGCCACGCCCAAGCAGCCACGAGGGAAAACCGTGGCTTGTTTTGGAGTTTTCCTGGAACCGCTTGCATCCCCCCTCACAACTTTGGTTTCCAGGCTTTCCTGGTGCCTCCAGGCTCAAAAACAGCATTTCTCACTTATTCCATGGTTGGCCTCAAAAATACCAAACGTCCCAAGATTCCTGTCACCCCCAATCAGCCATGTGGGAAAACCATGGCTTGTTGTAAATGTCTCTGGGAACTGCTTGCATCACCCCACAGACCTTGGGGCTCTGGGCTCTCCTGCCACCTTCAGCCACAAAACTACCTTTGCTCACTGATTCCGTGGTTGGCCTCAAAAATACCAAACGTCCCAAGATTGCTGCCACACCCAAGCAGCCACGAGGGAAAAGTGTGGCTTGTTTTAAAGGTCTCTGGGAACCGCTTTTATGCCACCACAGACCTTGGGGCTCTGGGCTCTCCTGGCACCTTCAGACTCAAAACCACCCTTTCTCACTCCCCCCAGGACCAGCCTCAAACAAGTCAAATGTCCGGAGATTGCTGCCACGCCCAAGAAGCCACGAGGGAAAACCGTCGCTTGTTTTGGATTTTTCCTGGAACCACTTGCATCGCCCCACAGACCTTGGCCTCTGGGCTCTCCTGGCGCCTTCAGCCTCAAAACCACCATTGCTCACTTATTCTGTGGTTGGCCTCAAAAATACCAAACGTCCCAAGATTGCTGCCACGCCGAAGCAGCCACGAGGGAAAACCGTGGCTTGTTTTAAATGTCTCTGGGAACCGCTTTTATGCCACCACAGACCTTCGGTCTCTGGGCTCTCCTGGCGCTTTCAGTCTCAAAACCACCATTGCTCACTTATTCTGTGGTTGGCCTCAAAAATACCAAACGTTCCAAGATTGCTGCCACGTCCAAGCAGCCACGAGGGAAAACCGTCGCTTGTTTTGAATTTTTCCTGGAACCACATGCATCGCCCCACAGACCTTGGGTCTCTGGGCTCTCCTGGCGCCTTCAGCCCCAAAACCACCTTTACTCACTTATTCCGTGGTTGGCCTCAAAAATATCAAACGTCCCAAGATTGCTGCCACGCCTAAACAGCCACGAGGGAAAACTGTGGCTTGTTTTAAAGGTCTCTGGGAACCGCTTTTATGCCACCACAGACCTTGGGGCTCTGGGCTTTCCTGGCGCTTTCAGCCTCACAAACCACTCTTTCTCACTCCCCCCAGGGCCGGCCTCAAAGCTAGCAAACATCCCAAAATTGCTGCCACGTCCAAGCAGCCACGAGGGAAAACTATGGCTTGTTGTAAATGTCTCTGGGAACCGCTTTTATGCCACCACAGACCTTGGGGCTCTGGGCTCTCCTGGCGCCTTCAGCCTCAAAACCACCATTGCTCACTTATTCCGTGGTTGGCCTCAAAAATACCAAACGTCCCAAGATTGCTGCCACGTCCAAGCAGCCACGTGGGAAAACTGTGGCTTGTTTTAAAGGTCTCTGGGAACCGCTTTTATGGCACCACAGACCTTGGGGCTCTGGGCTCTCCTGGCGCCTTCAGCCCCAAAACCACCCTTTCTCACTCCCCCCAGGACCAGCCTCAAACAAGTCAAATGTCTGGAGATTGCTGCCACGCCCAAGCAGCCACGAGGGAAAACTGTGGCTTGTTTTGGAGATTTCCTAGAACCGCTTTTATCCCACCACAGACCTTGGGTCTCTGGGCTCTCCTGGTGCCTTCAGCCTCAAAACCACCATTGCTCACTCCCCCCAGGACCAGCCTCAAAAAACCTAATTGTCCCGATATTGCAACCATATCCAAGTAGCCATGAGGGAAAACTGTGGCTTGCTCTAAAGGTCTCTGGGAACCGTTTTTATGCCACCACAGACCTTGGGGCTCTGGGCTCTCCTGGCGCCTTCAGCCTCAAAAGCACCCTTTCTCACTCCCCCCAGGACCAGCCTCAAAAAAGTCAAATGTCTGGAGATTGCTGCCACGCCCAAGCAGCCACGAGGGAAAACCGTGGCTTGTTTTGGAGTTTTCCTGGAACCGCTTGCATCCCCCCTCACAACTTTGGTTTCCAGGCTTTCCTGGTGCCTCCAGGATCAAAAACAGCATTTCTCACTTATTCCATGGTTGGCCTCAAAAATACCAAACGTCCCAAGATTCCTGTCACCCCCAATCAGCCATGTGGGAAAACCATGGCTTGTTGTAAATGTCTCTGGGAACTGCTTGCATCACCCCACAGACCTTGGGGCTCTGGGCTCTCCTGCCACCTTCAGCCACAAAACTACCTTTGCTCACTGATTCCGTGGTTGGCCTCAAAAATACCAAACGTCCCAAGATTGCTGCCACACCCAAGCAGCCACGAGGGAAAACTGTGGCTTGTTTTAAAGGTCTCTGGGAACTGCTTGCATTGCCCCACAGACCTTTGGGCTCTGGGCTCTCCTGGCGCCTTCAGACTCAAAACCACCCTTTCTCACTCCCCCCAGGACCAGCCTCAAACAAGTCAAATGTCCGGAGATTGCTGCCACGCCCAAGAAGCCACGAGGGAAAACCGTCGCTTGTTTTGGATTTTTCCTGGAACCACTTGCATCGCCCCACAGACCTTGGCCTCTGGGCTCTCCTGGCGCCTTCAGCCTCAAAACCACCATTGCTCACTTATTCTGTGGTTGGCCTCAAAAATACCAAACGTCCCAAGATTGCTGCCACGCCGAAGCAGCCACGAGGGAAAACCTGTGGCTTGTTTTAAATGTCTCTGGGAACCGCTTTTATGCCACCACAGACCTTCGGTCTCTGGGCTCTCCTGGCGCTTTCAGTCTCAAAACCACCATTGCTCACTTATTCTGTGGTTGGCCTCAAAAATACCAAACGTTCCAAGATTGCTGCCACGTCCAAGCAGCCACGAGGGAAAACCGTCGCTTGTTTTGAATTTTTCCTGGAACCACATGCATCGCCCCACAGACCTTGGGTCTCTGGGCTCTCCTTGCGCCTTCAGCCCCAAAACCACCTTTACTCACTTATTCCGTGGTTGGCCTCAAAAATATCAAACGTCCCAAGATTGCTGCAACGCCTAAACAGCCACGAGGGAAAACTGTGGCTTGTTTTAAAGGTCTCTGGGAACCGCTTTTATGCCACCACAGACCTTGGGGCTCTGGGCTTTCCTGGCGCTTTCAGCCTCACAAACCACTCTTTCTCACTCCCCCCAGGGCCGGCCTCAAAGCTAGCAAATATCCCAAAATTGCTGCCACGTCCAAGCAGCCACGAGGGAAAACTATGGCTTGTTGTAAATGTCTCTGGGAACCGCTTTTATGCCACCACAGACCTTGGGGCTCTGGGCTCTCCTGGCGCCTTCAGCCTCAAAACCACCATTGCTCACTTATTCCGTGGTTGGCCTCAAAAATACCAAACGTCCCAAGATTGCTGCCACGTCCAAGCAGCCACGTGGGAAAACTGTGGCTTGTTTTAAAGGTCTCTGGGAACCGCTTTTATGCCACCACAGACCTTGGGGCTCTGGGCTCTCCTGGCGCCTTCAGCCCCAAAACCACCCTTTCTCACTCCCCCCAGGACCAGCCTCAAACAAGTCAAATGTCTGGAGATTGCTGCCACGCCCAAGCAGCCACGAGGGAAAACTGTGGCTTGTTTTGGAGATTTCCTAGAACCGCTTTTATCCCACCACAGACCTTGGGTCTCTGGGCTCTCCTGGTGCCTTCAGCCTCAAAACCACCATTGCTCACTCCCCCCAGGACCAGCCTCAAAAAACCTAATTGTCCCGATATTGCAACCATATCCAAGTAGCCATGAGGGAAAACTGTGGCTTGCTCTAAAGGTCTCTGGGAACCGCTTTTATGCCACCACAGACCTTGGGGCTCTGGGCTCTCCTGGCGCCTTCAGCCTCAAAAGCACCCTTTCTCACTCCCCCCAGGACCAGCCTCAAAAAAGTCAAATGTCTGGAGATTGCTGCCACGCCCAAGCAGCCACGAGGGAAAACCGTGGCTTGTTTTGGAGTTTTCCTGGAACCGCTTGCATCCCCCCTCACAACTTTGGTTTCCAGGCTTTCCTGGTGCCTCCAGGCTCAAAAACAGCATTTCTCACTTATTCCATGGTTGGCCTCAAAAATACCAAACGTCCCAAGATTCCTGTCACCCCCAATCAGCCATGTGGGAAAACCATGGCTTGTTGTAAATGTCTCTGGGAACTGCTTGCATCACCCCACAGACCTTGGGGCTCTGGGCTCTCCTGCCACCTTCAGCCACAAAACTACCTTTGCTCACTGATTCCGTGGTTGGCCTCAAAAATACCAAACGTCCCAAGATTGCTGCCACACCCAAGCAGCCACGAGGGAAAACTGTGGCTTGTTTTAAAGGTCTCTGGGAACCGCTTTTATGCCACCACAGACCTTGGGGCTCTGGGCTCTCCTGGCGCCTTCAGCCTCAAAACCACCCTTTCTCGCTCCCCCCAGGACCAGCCTCAAAAATGTCAAATGTCCCAATATTGATACCATATCCAACCAGCCACGAGGGAAAACTGTGGCTTGTTTTAAAGGTCTCTGGGAACTGCTTGCATTGCCCCACAGACCTTTGGGCTCTGGGCTCTCCTGGCGCCTTCAGACTCAAAACCACCCTTTCTCACTCCCCCCAGGACCAGCCTCAAACAAGTCAAATGTCCGGAGATTGCTGCCACGCCCAAGAAGCCACGAGGGAAAACCGCCGCTTGTTTTGGATTTTTCCTGGAACCACTTGCATCGCCCCACAGACCTTGGCCTCTGAGCTCTCCTGCCGCCTTCAGCCTCAAAACAACCATTGCTCACTTATTCTGTGGTTGGCCTCAAAAAACCCAATTGTCCCGATATTGCTGCCATGTGCACGTAGCCACGTGGGAAAACTGTGGCTTGTTTTAAAGGTCTCTGGGAACCGCTTTTATGCCACCACAGACCTTCGGTCTCTGGGCTCTCCTGCCGCCTTCAGCCTCAAAACCACCATTGCTCACTTATTCTGTGGTTGGCCTCAAAAATACCAAACGTCCCAAGATTGCTACCACGCCCAAGCAGTCACGAGGGAAAACCGTGGCTGTTTTTAAATGTCTCTGGGAACCGCTTTTATGCGACCACAGACCTTGGGGCTCTGGGCTCTCCTGGTGCCTTCAGCCTCAAAACCACCCTTTCTCACTCCCCCCAGGACCAGCCTCAAACAAGTCAAATGTCTGGAGATTGCTGCCACGCCCAAGCAGCCACGAGGGAAAACTGTGGCTTGCTCTAAAGGTCTCTGGGAACCGTTTTTATGCCACCACAGACCTTGGGGCTCTGGGCTCTCCTGGCGCCTTCAGCCTCAAAAGCACCCTTTCTCACTCCCCCCAGGACCAGCCTCAAAAAAGTCAAATGTCTGGAGATTGCTGCCACGCCCAAGCAGCCACGAGGGAAAACCGTGGCTTGTTTTGGAGTTTTCCTGGAACCGCTTGCATCCCCCCTCACAACTTTGGTTTCCAGGCTTTCCTGGTGCCTCCAGGCTCAAAAACAGCATTTCTCACTTATTCCATGGTTGGCCTCAAAAATACCAAACGTCCCAAGATTCCTGTCACCCCCAATCAGCCATGTGGGAAAACCATGGCTTGTTGTAAATGTCTCTGGGAACTGCTTGCATCACCCCACAGACCTTGGGGCTCTGGGCTCTCCTGCCACCTTCAGCCACAAAACTACCTTTGCTCACTGATTCCGTGGTTGGCCTCAAAAATACCAAACGTCCCAAGATTGCTGCCACACCCAAGCAGCCACGAGGGAAAAGTGTGGCTTGTTTTAAAGGTCTCTGGGAACCGCTTTTATGCCACCACAGACCTTGGGGCTCTGGGCTCTCCTGGCGCCTTCAGCCTCAAAACCACCCTTTCTCACTCCCCCCAGGACCAGCCTCAAACAAGTCAAATGTCCGGAGATTGCTGCCACGCCCAAGAAGCCACGAGGGAAAACCGCCGCTTGTTTTGGATTTTTCCTGGAACCACTTGCATCGCCCCACAGACCTTGGCCTCTGAGCTCTCCTGGCGCCTTCAGCCTCAAAACCACCATTGCTCACTTATTCTGTGGTTGGCCTCAAAAAACCCAATTGTCCCGATATTGCTGCCATGTGCACGTAGCCACGTGGGAAAACTGTGGCTTGTTTTAAAGGTCTCTGGGAACCGCTTTTATGCCACCACAGACCTTCGGTCTCTGGGCTCTCCTGGCGCCTTCAGCCTCAAAACCACCATTGCTCACTTATTCTGTGGTTGGCCTCAAAAATACCAAACGTCCCAAGATTGCTGCCACGCCCAAGCAGCCACGTCGGAAAACCATGGCTGTTTTAAAGGTCTCTGGGAACCGCTTTTATGCCACCACAGACCTTGGGGCTCTGGGCTCTCCTGGCGCCTTCAGCCTCAAAACCACCATTGCTCACTTATTCCGTGGTTGGCCTCAAAAATACCAAACGTCCCAAGATTGCTGCCACGTCCAAGCAGCCACGTGGGAAAACTGTGGCTTGTTTTAAAGGTCTCTGGGAACCGCTTTTATGGCCACCACAGACCTTGGGGCTCTGGGCTCTCCTGGCGCCTTCAGCCTCAAAACCACCCTTTCTCACTCCCCCCAGGACCAGCCTCAAACAAGTCAAATGTCTGGAGATTGCTGCCACGCCCAAGCAGCCACGAGGGAAAACTGTGGCTTGTTTTGGAGATTTCCTAGAACCGCTTTTATCCCACCACAGACCTTGGGTCTCTGGGCTCTCCTGGTGCCTTCAGCCTCAAAACCACCATTGCTCACTCCCCCCAGGACCAGCCTCAAAAAACCTAATTGTCCCGATATTGCAACCATATCCAAGTAGCCATGAGGGAAAACTGTGGCTTGCTCTAAAGGTCTCTGGGAACCGTTTTTATGCCACCACAGACCTTGGGGCTCTGGGCTCTCCTGGCGCCTTCAGCCTCAAAAGCACCCTTTCTCACTCCCCCCAGGACCAGCCTCAAAAAAGTCAAATGTCTGGAGATTGCTGCCACGCCCAAGCAGCCACGAGGGAAAACCGTGGCTTGTTTTGGAGTTTTCCTGGAACCGCTTGCATCCCCCCTCACAACTTTGGTTTCCAGGCTTTCCTGGTGCCTCCAGGCTCAAAAACAGCATTTCTCACTTATTCCATGGTTGGCCTCAAAAATACCAAACGTCCCAAGATTCCTGTCACCCCCAATCAGCCATGTGGGAAAACCATGGCTTGTTGTAAATGTCTCTGGGAACTGCTTGCATCACCCCACAGACCTTGGGGCTCTGGGCTCTCCTGCCACCTTCAGCCACAAAACTACCTTTGCTCACTGATTCCGTGGTTGGCCTCAAAAATACCAAACGTCCCAAGATTGCTGCCACACCCAAGCAGCCACGAGGGAAAACTGTGGCTTGTTTTAAAGGTCTCTGGGAACTGCTTGCATTGCCCCACAGACCTTTGGGCTCTGGGCTCTCCTGGCGCCTTCAGCCTCAAAACCACCCTTTCTCACTCCCCCCAGGACCAGCCTCAAACAAGTCAAATGTCCGGAGATTGCTGCCACGCCCAAGAAGCCACGAGGGAAAACCGTGGCTTGTTTTGGATTTTTCCTGGAACCACTTGCATCGCCCCACAGACCTTGGCCTCTGGGCTCTCCTGGCGCCTTCAGCCTCAAAACCACCATTGCTCACTTATTCTGTGGTTGGCCTCAAAAATACCAAACGTCCCAAGATTGCTGCCACGCCGAAGCAGCCACGAGGGAAAACCGTGGCTTGTTTTAAATGTCTCTGGGAACCGCTTTTATGCCACCACAGACCTTCGGTCTCTGGGCTCTCCTGGCGCTTTCAGTCTCAAAACCACCATTGCTCACTTATTCTGTGGTTGGCCTCAAAAATACCAAATGTTCCAAGATTGCTGCCACGTCCAAGCAGCCACGAGGGAAAACCTGTGGCTTGTTTTAAATTGTCTCTGGGAACCAGCTTTTATGCCACCACAGACCTTGGGGCTCTGGGCTCTCCTGGCGCCTTCAGCCTCAAAACCACCATTTACTCACTTCTTCCTGTGGTTGGCCTCAAAAATATCAAACGTCCCAAGATTGCTGCCACGCCCTAAACAGCCACGAGGGAAAACTGTGGCTTTTTTTAAATGTCTCTGGGAACCGCTTTTATGCCACCACAGACCTTGGGTCTCTGGGCTTCTCCTGGCGCCTTCACCCCCAAAACCACCATTGCTCACTTCTCCTGGGCTGGCCTCAAAAATACCAAACGTCCCAAGATTGCTGCCACGTCCAAGCAGCCACGAGGGAAAACTATGGCTTGTTTTAAATGTCTCTGGGAACCGCTTTTATGCCACCACAGACCTTGGGGCTCTGGGCTCTCCTGGCGCCTTCAGCCTCAAAACCACCATTGCTCACTTATTCCGTGGTTGGCCTCAAAAATACCAAACGTCCCAAGATTGCTGCCACGTCCAAGCAGCCACGTGGGAAAACTGTGGCTTGTTTTAAAGGTCTCTGGGAACCGCTTTTATGCCACCACAGACCTTGGGGCTCTGGGCTCTCCTGGCGCCTTCAGCCTCAAAACCACCCTTTCTCACTCCCCCCAGGACCAGCCTCAAACAAGTCAAATGTCTGGAGATTGCTGCCACGCCCAAGCAGCCACGAGGGAAAACTGTGGCTTGTTTTGGAGATTTCCTAGAACCGCTTTTATCCCACCACAGACCTTGGGTCTCTGGGCTCTCCTGGTGCCTTCAGCCTCAAAACCACCATTGCTCACTCCCCCCAGGACCAGCCTCAAAAAACCTAATTGTCCCGATATTGCAACCATATCCAAGTAGCCATGAGGGAAAACTGTGGCTTGCTCTAAAGGTCTCTGGGAACCGCTTTTATGCCACCACAGACCTTGGGGCTCTGGGCTCTCCTGGCGCCTTCAGCCTCAAAAGCACCCTTTCTCACTCCCCCCAGGACCAGCCTCAAAAAAGTCAAATGTCTGGAGATTGCTGCCACGCCCAAGCAGCCACGAGGGAAAACCGTGGCTTGTTTTGGAGTTTTCCTGGAACCGCTTGCATCCCCCCTCACAACTTTGGTTTCCAGGCTTTCCTGGTGCCTCCAGGATCAAAAACAGCATTTCTCACTTATTCCATGGTTGGCCTCAAAAATACCAAACGTCCCAAGATTCCTGTCACCCCCAATCAGCCATGTGGGAAAACCATGGCTTGTTGTAAATGTCTCTGGGAACTGCTTGCATCACCCCACAGACCTTGGGGCTCTGGGCTCTCCTGCCACCTTCAGCCACAAAACTACCTTTGCTCACTGATTCCGTGGTTGGCCTCAAAAATACCAAACGTCCCAAGATTGCTGCCACACCCAAGCAGCCACGAGGGAAAACTGTGGCTTGTTTTAAAGGTCTCTGGGAACCGCTTTTATGCCACCACAGACCTTGGGGCTCTGGGCTTTCCTGGCGCCTTCAGCCTCAAAACCACCCTTTCTCGCTCCCCCCAGGACCAGCCTCAAAAATGTCAAATGTCCCAATATTGATACCATATCCAACCAGCCACAAGGGAAAACTGTGGCTTGTTTTAAAGGTCTCTGGGAACTGCTTGCATTGCCCCACAGACCTTTGGGCTCTGGGCTCTCCTGGCGCCTTCAGACTCAAAACCACCCTTTCTCACTCCCCCCAGGACCAGCCTCAAACAAGTCAAATGTCCGGAGATTGCTGCCACGCCCAAGAAGCCACGAGGGAAAACCGTCGCTTGTTTTGGATTTTTCCTGGAACCACTTGCATCGCCCCACAGACCTTGGCCTCTGAGCTCTCCTGGCGCCTTCAGCCTCAAAACCACCATTGCTCACTTATTCTGTGGTTGGCCTCAAAAAACCCAATTGTCCCGATATTGCTGCCATGTGCACGTAGCCACGTGGGAAAACTGTGGCTTGTTTTAAAGGTCTCTGGGAACCGCTTTTATGCCACCACAGACCTTCGGTCTCTGGGCTCTCTTGCCGCCTTCAGCCTCAAAACCACCATTGCTCACTTATTCTGTGGTTGGCCTCAAAAATACCAAACGTCCCAAGATTGCTACCACGCCCAAGCAGTCACGAGGGAAAACCGTGGCTGTTTTTAAATGTCTCTGGGAACCGCTTTTATGCGACCACAGACCTTGGGGCTCTGGGCTCTCCTGGTGCCTTCAGCCTCAAAACCACCCTTTCTCACTCCCCCCAGGACCAGCCTCAAACAAGTCAAATGTCTGGAGATTGCTGCCACGCCCAAGCAGCCACGAGGGAAAACTGTGGCTTCTTTTAA
Source organism: Fratercula arctica (assembly GCA_947846985.1). Taxonomy (NCBI): domain Eukaryota; kingdom Metazoa; phylum Chordata; class Aves; order Charadriiformes; family Alcidae; genus Fratercula; species Fratercula arctica. The sequence continues at coordinate 2,053,338 of CANTUZ010000027.1, forward strand.
ATGTCTCTGGGAACTGCTTTTATGGCACCACAGACCTTGGGTCTCTGGGCTCTCCTGGCGCCTTCAGCCTCAAAAGCACCCTTTCTCACTCCCCCCAGGACCAGCCTCAAAAAAGTCAAATGTCTGGAGATTGCTGCCACGCCCAAGCAGCCACGAGGGAAAACCGTGGCTTGTTTTGGAGTTTTCCTGGAACCGCTTGCATCCCCCCTCACAACTTTGGTTTCCAGGCTTTCCTGGTGCCTCCAGGCTCAAAAACAGCATTTCTCACTTATTCCATGGTTGGCCTCAAAAATACCAAACGTCCCAAGATTCCTGTCACCCCCAATCAGCCATGTGGGAAAACCATGGCTTGTTGTAAATGTCTCTGGGAACTGCTTGCATCACCCCACAGACCTTGGGGCTCTGGGCTCTCCTGCCACCTTCAGCCACAAAACTACCTTTGCTCACTGATTCCGTGGTTGGCCTCAAAAATACCAAACGTCCCAAGATTGCTGCCACACCCAAGCAGCCACGAGGGAAAAGTGTGGCTTGTTTTAAAGGTCTCTGGGAACCGCTTTTATGCCACCACAGACCTTGGGGCTCTGGGCTCTCCTGGCGCCTTCAGCCTCAAAACCACCCTTTCTCACTCCCCCCAGGACCAGCCTCAAACAAGTCAAATGTCCGGAGATTGCTGCCATGCCCAAGAAGCCACGAGGGAAAACCGCCGCTTGTTTTGGATTTTTCCTGGAACCACTTGCATCGCCCCACAGACCTTGGCCTCTGAGCTCTCCTGGCGCCTTCAGCCTCAAAACCACCATTGCTCACTTATTCTGTGGTTGGCCTCAAAAAACCCAATTGTCCCGATATTGCTGCCATGTGCACGTAGCCACGTGGGAAAACTGTGGCTTGTTTTAAAGGTCTCTGGGAACCGCTTTTATGCCACCACAGACCTTCGGTCTCTGGGCTCTCCTGGCGCCTTCAGCCTCAAAACCACCATTGCTCACTTATTCTGTGGTTGGCCTCAAAAATACCAAACGTCCCAAGATTGCTGCCACGCCCAAGCAGCCACGTCGGAAAACCATGGCTGTTTTTAAAGGTCTCTGGGAACCGCTTTTATGCCACCACAGACCTTGGGGCTCTGGGCTCTCCTGGCGCCTTCAGCCTCAAAACCACCATTACTCACTTATTCCGTGGTTGGCCTCAAAAATACCAAACATCCCAAGATTGCTGCCACGTCCAAGCAGCCACGTGGGAAAACTGTGGCTTGTTTTAAAGGTCTCTGGGAACCGCTTTTATGCCACCGCAGACCTTGGCCTCTGGGCTCTCCTGGCGCCTTCAGCCTCAAAACCACCCTTTCTCACTCCCCCCAGGACCAGCCTCAAACAAGTCAAATGTCTGGAGATTGCTGCCACGCCCAAGCAGCCACGAGGGAAAACTGTGACTTGTTTTGGAGATTTCCTAGAACCGCTTTTATCCCACCACAGACCTTGGGTCTCTGGGCTCTCCTGGTGCCTTCAGCCTCAAAACCACCATTGCTCACTCCCCCCAGGACCAGCCTCAAAAAACCTAATTGTCCCGATATTGCAACCATATCCAAGTAGCCATGAGGGAAAACTGTGGCTTGCTCTAAAGGTCTCTGGGAACCGTTTTTATGCCACCACAGACCCTGGGGCTCTGGGCTCTCCTGGCGCCTTCAGCCTCAAAAGCACCCTTTCTCACTCCCCCCAGGACCAGCCTCAAAAAAGTCAAATGTCTGGAGATTGCTGCCACGCCCAAGCAGCCACGAGGGAAAACCGTGGCTTGTTTTGGAGTTTTCCTGGAACCGCTTGCATCCCCCCTCACAACTTTGGTTTCCAGGCTTTCCTGGTGCCTCCAGGCTCAAAAACAGCATTTCTCACTTATTCCATGGTTGGCCTCAAAAATACCAAACGTCCCAAGATTCCTGTCACCCCCAATCAGCCATGTGGGAAAACCATGGCTTGTTGTAAATGTCTCTGGGAACTGCTTGCATCACCCCACAGACCTTGGGGCTCTGGGCTCTCCTGCCACCTTCAGCCACAAAACTACCTTTGCTCACTGATTCCGTGGTTGGCCTCAAAATACCAAACGTCCCAAGATTGCTGCCACGCCCAAGCAGCCACGAGGGAAAAGTGTGGCTTGTTTTAAAGGTCTCTGGGAACCGCTTTTATGCCACCACAGACCTTGGGGCTCTGGGCTTTCCTGGCGCCTTCAGCCTCAAAACCACCCTTTCTCGCTCCCCCAGGACCAGCCTCAAAAATGTCAAATGTCCCAATATTGATACCATATCCAACCAGCCACGAGGGAAAACTGTGGCTTGTTTTAAAGGTCTCTGGGAACTGCTTGCATTGCCCCACAGACCTTTGGGCTCTGGGCTCTCCTGGCGCCTTCAGCCTCAAAAGCACCCTTTCTCACTCCCCCCAGGACCAGCCTCAAACAAGTCAAATGTCCGGAGATTGCTGCCACGCCCAAGAAGCCACGAGGGAAAACCGCCGCTTGTTTTGGATTTTTCCTGGAACCACTTGCATCGCCCCACAGACCTTGGCCTCTGAGCTCTCCTGCCGCCTTCAGCCTCAAAACCACCATTGCTCACTTATTCTGTGGTTGGCCTCAAAAATACCCAATTCGTCCCGATATTGCTGCCATGTGCACGTAGCCACGTGGGAAAACTGTGGCTTGTTTTAAATGTCTCTGGGAACCGCTTTTATGCCACCACAGACCTTCGGTCTCTGGGCTCTCCTGCCGCCTTCAGCCTCAAAACCACCATTGCTCACTTATTCTGTGGTTGGCCTCAAAAATACCAAACGTCCCAAGATTGCTACCACGCCCAAGCAGCCACGAGGGAAAACTGTGGCTGTTTTTAAATGTCTCTGGGAACCGCTTTTATGCCACCACAGACCTTGGGGCTCTGGGCTCTCCTGGTGCCTTCAGCCTCAAAACCACCCTTTCTCACTCCCCCCAGGACCAGCCTCAAACAAGTCAAATGTCTGGAGATTGCTGCCACGCCCAAGCAGCCACGAGGGAAAACTGTGGCTTGTTTTGGAGATTCCTAGAACCGCTTTTATCCCACCACAGACCTTGGGTCTCTGGGCTCTCCTGGTGCCTTCAGCCTCAAAACCACCATTGCTCACTCCCCCCAGGACCAGCCTCAAAAAACCTAATTGTCCCGATATTGCAACCATATCCAAGTAGCCATGAGGGAAAACTGTGGCTTGCTCTAAAGGTCTCTGGGAACCGTTTTTATGCCACCACAGACCCTTGGGGCTCTGGGCTCTCCTGGCGCCTTCAGCCTCAAAAGCACCCTTTCTCACTCCCCCCAGGACCAGCCTCAAAAAAGTCAAATGTCTGGAGATTGCTGCCACGCCCAAGCAGCCACGAGGGAAAAACCGTGGCTTGTTTTGGAGTTTTCCTGGAACCGCTTGCATCCCCCCTCACAACTTTGGTTTCCAGGCTTTCCTGGTGCCTCCAGGCTCAAAAACAGCATTTCTCACTTATTCCATGGTTGGCCTCAAAAATACCAAACGTCCCAAGATTCCTGTCACCCCCAATCAGCCATGTGGGAAAACCATGGCTTGTTGTAAATGTCTCTGGGAACTGCTTGCATCACCCCACAGACCTTGGGGCTCTGGGCTCTCCTGCCACCTTCAGCCACAAAACTACCTTTGCTCACTGATTCCGTGGTTGGCCTCAAAAATACCAAACGTCCCAAGATTGCTGCCACACCCAAGCAGCCACGAGGGAAAAGTGTGGCTTGTTTTAAAGGTCTCTGGGAACCGCTTTTATGCCACCACAGACCTTGGGGCTCTGGGCTCTCCTGGCGCCTTCAGCCTCAAAACCACCCTTTCTCGCTCCCCCCAGGACCAGCCTCAAAAATGTCAAATGTCCCAATATTGATACCATATCCAACCAGCCACGAGGGAAAACTGTAGCTTGTTTTAAAGGTCTCTGGGAACTGCTTGCATTGCCCCGCAGACCTTTGGGCTCTGGGCTCTCCTGGTGCCTTCAGACTCAAAACCACCCTTTCTCACTCCCCCCAGGACCAGCCTCAAACAAGTCAAATGTCCGGAGATTGCTGCCACGCCCAAGAAGCCACGAGGGAAAACCGCCGCTTGTTTTGGATTTTTCCTGGAACCACTTGCATCGCCCCACAGACCTTGGCCTCTGAGCTCTCCTGGTGCCTTCAGCCTCAAAACCACCATTGCTCACTTATTCTGTGGTTGGCCTCAAAAAACCCAATTGTCCCGATATTGCTGCCATGTGCACGTAGCCATGTGGGAAAACTGTGGCTTGTTTTAAAGGTCTCTGGGAACCGCTTTTATGCCACCACAGACCTTGGGGCTCTGGGCTCTCCTGGCGCCTTCAGCCTCAAAACCACCATTGCTCACTTATTCTGTGGTTGGCCTCAAAAAACCCAATTGTCCCGATATTGCTGCCATGTGCACGTAGCCACGTGGGAAAACTGTGGCTTTTTTTAAATGTCTCTGGGAACCGCTTTTATGCCACCACAGACCTTAGGTCTCTGGGCTCTCCTGGCGCTTTCAGTCTCAAAACCACATTGCTCACTATTCTGTGGTTGGCCTCAAAAATACCAAACGTCCCAAGATTGCTGCCACGCCCAAGCAGCCAGGAGGGAAAACTGTGGCTTGTTTTAAAGGTCTCTGGGAACCGCTTTTATGCCACCACAGACCTTGGGGCTCTGGGCTCTCCTGGCGCTTTCAGCCTCACAAACCACTCTTTCTCACTCCCCCCAGGGCCGGCCTCAAAGCTAGCAAACATCCAAAATTGCTGCCACGTCCAAGCAGCCACGAGGGAAAACTATGGCTTGTTGTAAATGTCTCTGGGAACCGCTTTTATGCCACCACAGACCTTGGGGCTCTGGGCTCTCCTGGCGCCTTCAGCCTCAAAACCACCATTGCTCACTTATTCTGTGGTTGGCCTCAAAAATACCAAACGTCCCAAGATTGCTGCCACGCCCAAGCAGCCACGAGGGAAACCGTGGCTGTTTTTAAATGTCTCTGGGAACCGCTTTTATGCCACCACAGACCTTGGGTCTCTGGGCTCTCCTGGCGCCTTCAGCCTCAAAACCACCATTGCTCACTTATTCCGTGGTTGGCCTCAAAAATACCAAACGTCCCAAGATTGCTGCCACGTCCAAGAAGCCACGAGGGAAAACTGTGGCTTGTTTTAAAGTGTCTCTGGGAACCGCTTTTATGCCACCACAGACCTTGGGGCTCTGGGCTCTCCTGGCGCCTTCAGCCTCAAAACCACCATTGCTCACTTATTCCGTGGTTGGCCTCAAAAATACCAAACGTCCCAAGATTGCTGCCACGTCCAAGCAGCCACGTGGGAAAACTGTGGCTTGTTTTAAAGGTCTCTGGGAACCGCTTTTATGCCACCACAGACCTTGGGGCTCTGGGCTCTCCTGGCGCCTTCAGCCTCAAAACCACCCTTTCTCACTCCCCCCAGGACCAGCCTCAAACAAGTCAAATGTCTGGAGATTGCTGCCACGCCCAAGCAGCCACGAGGGAAAACTGTGGCTTGTTTTAGAGATTTCCTAGAACCGCTTTTATCCCACCACAGACCTTGGGTCTCTGGGCTCTCCTGGTGCCTTCAGCCTCAAAACCACCATTGCTCACTCCCCCCAGGACCAGCCTCAAAAACCTAATTGTCCCGATATTGCAACCATATCCAAGTAGCCATGAGGGAAAACTGTGGCTTGCTCTAAAGGTCTCTGGGAACCGTTTTTATGCCACCACAGACCCTGGGGCTCTGGGCTCTCCTGGCGCCTTCAGCCTCAAAAGCACCCTTTCTCACTCCCCCCAGGACCAGCCTCAAACAAGTCAAATGTCTGGAGATTGCTGCCACGCCCCAAGCAGCCACGAGGGAAAACCGTGGCTTGTTTTGGAGTTTTCCTGGAACCGCCTTGCATCCCCCCTCACAACTTTGGTTTCCAGGCTTTCCTGGTGCCTCCAGGCTCAAAACAGCATTTCTCACTTATTCCATGGTTGGCCTCAAAAATACCAAACGTCCCAAGATTCCTGTCACCCCCAATCAGCCATGTGGGAAAACCATGGCTTGTTGTAAATGTCTCTGGGAACTGCTTGCATCACCCCACAGACCTTGGGGCTCTGGGCTCTCCTGCCACCTTCAGCCACAAAACTACCTTTGCTCACTGATTCCGTGGTTGGCCTCAAAAATACCAAACGTCCCAAGATTGCTGCCACACCCAAGCAGCCACGAGGGAAAAGTGTGGCTTGTTTTAAAGGTCTCTGGGAACCGCTTTTATGCCACCACAGACCTTGGGTCTCTGGGCTCTCCTGGCGCCCTCAGCCTCAAAACCACCCTTTCTCGCTCCCCCCAGGACCAGCCTCAAAAATGTCAAATGTCCCAATATTGATACCATATCCAACCAGCCACGAGGTAAAACTGTGGCTTGCTCTAAAGGTCTCTGGGAACTGCTTGCATTGCCCCACAGACCTTTGGGCTCTGGGCTCTCCTGGTGCCTTCAGACTCAAAACCACCCTTTCTCACTCCCCCCAGGACCAGCCTCAAACAAGTCAAATGTCCGGAGATTGCTGCCACGCCCAAGAAGCCACGAGGGAAAACCGCCGCTTGTTTTGGATTTTTCCTGGAACCACTTGCATCGCCCCACAGACCTTGGCCTCTGAGCTCTCCTGTCGCCTTCAGCCTCAAAACCACCATTGCTCACTTATTCTGTGGTTGGCCTCAAAAAACCCAATTGTCCCGATATTGCTGCCATGTGCACGTAGCCATGTGGGAAACTGTGGCTTGTTTTAAAGGTCTCTGGGAACCGCTTTTATGCCACCACAGACCTTGGGGCTCTGGGCTCTCCTGGCGCCTTCAGCCTCAAAACCACCATTGCTCACTTATTCTGTGGTTGGCCTCAAAAAACCCAATTGTCCCGATATTGCTGCCAGTGCACGATAGCCACGTGGGAAAACTGTGGCTTGTTTTAAATGTCTCTGGGAACCGCTTTTATGCCACCACAGACCTGAGGTCTCTGGGCTCTCCTGGCGCTTTCAGTCTCAAAACCACCATTGCTCACTTATTCTGTGGTTGGCCTCAAAAATACCAAACGTCCCAAGATTGCTGCCACGCCCAAGCAGCCACGAGGGAAAACTGTGGCTTGTTTTAAAGGTCTCTGGGAACCGCTTTTATGCCACCACAGACCTTGGGGCTCTGGGCTCTCCTGGCGCTTTCAGCCTCACAAACCACTCTTTCTCACTCCCCCCAGGGCCGGCCTCAAAGCTAGCAAACATCCCAAAATTGCTGCCACGTCCAAGCAGCCACGAGGGAAAACTATGGCTTGTTGTAAATGTCTCTGGGAACCGCTTTTATGCCACCACAGACCTTGGGGCTCTGGGCTCTCCTGGCGCCTTCAGCCTCAAAACCACCATTGCTCACTTATTCTGTGGTTGGCCTCAAAAATACCAAACGTCCCAAGATTGCTGCCACGCCCAAGCAGCCACGAGGGAAAACCGTGGCTGTTTTTAAATGTCTCTGGGAACCGCTTTTATGGCACCACAGACCTTGGGTCTCTGGGCTCTCCTGGCGCCTTCAGCCTCAAAACCACCATTGCTCACTTATTCTGTGGTTGGCCTCAAAAATACCAAACGTCCCAAGATTGCTGCCACGCCCAAGCATCCACGAGGGAAAACTATGGCTTGTTTTAAATGTCTCTGGGAACCGCTTTTATGCCACCACAGACCTTGGGGCTCTGGGCTCTCCTGGCGCCTTCAGCCTCAAACCACCATTGCTCACTTATTCCGTGGTTGGCCTCAAAAATACCAAACGTCCCAAGATTTCTGCCACGTCAAGCAGCCACGTGGGAAAACTGGGCTTGTTTTAAAGGTCTCTGGGAACCGCTTTTATGCCACCACAGACCTTGGGGCTCTGGGCTCTCCTGGCGCCTTCAGCCTCAAAACCACCCTTTCTCACTCCCCCCCAGGATCAGCCTCAAACAAGTCAAATGTCTGGAGATTGCTGCCACGCCCAAGCAGCCACGAGGGAAAACAGTGGATTGTTTTGGAGATTTCCTAGAACCGCTTTCATCCCACCACAGACCTTGGGTCTCTGGGCTCTCCTGGTGCCTTCAGCCTCAAAACCACCATTGCTCACTCCCCCCAGGACCAGCCTCAAAAAACCTATTTGTCCCGATATTGCAACCATATCCAAGTAGCCATGAGGGAAAACTGTGGCTTGTTTTAAAGGTCTCTGGGAACCGCTTTTATGCCACCACAGACCTTGGGGCTCTGGGCTTTCCTGGCGCTTTCAGCCTCACAAACCACTCTTTCTCACTTCCCCCAGGGCCGGCCTCAAAGCTAGCAACATCCCAAAATTGCTGCCACGTCCAAGCAGCCACGAGGGGAAAACTATGGCTTGTTGTAAATGTCTCTGGGAACCGCTTTTATGCCACCACAGACCTTGGGGCTCTGGGCTCTCCTGGCGCCTTCAGCCTCAAAACCACCATTGCTCACTTATTCTGTGGTTGGCCTCAAAAATACCAACGTCCCAAGATTGCTGCCACGCCCAAGCAGCCACGAGGGAAAACCGTGGCTGTTTTTAAATGTCTCTGGGAACCGCTTTTATGCCACCACAGACCTTGGGTCTCTGGGCTCCTCCTGGCGCCTTCAGCCTCAAAACCACCATTGCTCACTTATTCCGTGGTTGGCCTCAAAAATACCAAAAGCTCCCAAGATTGCTGCCACGTCCAAGAAGCCACGAGGGAAAAACTGTGGCTTGTTTTAAAGGTCTCTGGGAACCGCTTTTATGCCACCACAGACCTTGGGGCTCTGGCCTCTCCTGGCGCCTTCAGCCTCAAAACCACCATTGCTCACTTATTCCGTGGTTGGCCTCAAAAATACCAAACGTCCCAAGATTGCTGCCACGTCCAAGCAGCCACGTGGGAAAACTGTGGCTTGTTTTAAAGGTCTCTGGGAACCGCTTTTATGCCACCACAGACCTTGGGTCTCTGGGCTCTCCTGGTGCCTTCAGCCTCAAAATCACCCTTTCTCACTCCCCCCAGGACCAGCCTCAAACAAGTCAAATGTCTGGAGATTGCTGCCACGTCCAAGCAGCCACGTGGGAAAACTGTGGCTTGTTTTAAATGTCTCTGGAACCGCTTTTATGCCACCACAGACCTTGGGGCTCTGGGCTCTCCTGGCGCCTTCAGCCTCAAAACCACCATTGCTCACTTATTCTGTGGCTGGCCTCAAAAATACCAAACGTCCCAAGATTGCTGCCACGCCCAAGCAGCCACGAGGGAAAACCGTGGCTGTTTTAAATGTCTCTGGGAACCGCTTTTATGCCACCACAGACCTTGGGGCTCTGGGCTCTCCTGGCGCCTTCAGCCTCAAAACCACCATTGCTCACTTATTCTGTGGTTGGCCTCAAAAATACCAAACGTCCCAAGATTGCTGCCACGCCCAAGCAGCCACGAGGGAAAACTGTGGCTTGTTTTAAATGTCTCTGGGAACCGCTTTTATGCCACCACAGACCTTGGGGCTCTGGGCTCTCCTGGCGCCTTCAGCCTCAAAACCACCATTGCTCACTTATTCCGTGGTTGGCCTCAAAAAACCAAACGTCCCAAGATTGCTGCCACGCCAAGCAGCCACGTGGGAAACACTGTGGCTTTTTTTAAATGTCTCTGGGAACGGCTTTATGCCACACAGACCTTGGGGCTCTGGGCTCTCCTGGCGCTTTCAGTCTCAAAACCACCATTGCTCACTTATTCTGTGGTTGGCCCTCAAAATACAAACGTTCCAAGATTGCTGCCACGCCCAAGCAGCCACGAGGAAAACCGTGGCTTGTTTTAAAGGTCTCTGGGAACCGCTTTATGCCACCACAGACCTTGGGGCTCTGGGCTTTCTGGCGCTTTCAGCCTCACAAACCACTCTTTCTCACTATCCAGGGCCGGCCTCAAAGCTAGCAAACATCCCAAAATTGCTGCCACGTCCAAGCAGCCACGAGGGAAAACTATGGCTTGTTGTAAATGTCTCTGGGAACCGCTTTTATGCCACCACAGACCTGGGGCCTCTGGCTCTCCTGCTGCGCCTTCAGCCTCAAAACCACCATTGCTCACTTATTCTGTGTGGGCCTCAAAATACCAAACATCCCCAAGATTGCTGCCACCGCCCAAGCAGCCCACGAGGGAAACTGTGGCTTGTTTTTAACTGTCTCTGGGAACCCGCTTTTTATGCCACCACAGACCTTGGGTCCTCTGGCTCTCCTGGCGCTCTTCAGCCTCAAAACCACCATTGCTCACTTATTCTGTGGTTGCCTCAAAAATACCAAACGTCCCA
>CANTUZ010000027.1:2064156-2127334 GCA_947846985.1 Fratercula arctica
CCTCAAAAATTTCCAAAAGTCCCCAAAATTGCTGCCACGCCCAAGAAGCCACGAGGGAAAACCATCGCTTGTTTTGAAGTTTTCCTGGAACCGCTTGCATCGCCCCACAGACCTTGGGTCTCTCGGCTTTCCTGGCGCCTTCAGCCTGAAAACCACCATTGCTCACTTATTCTGTGGTTGGCCTCAAAAACCCCAATTGTCCCGATATTGCTGTCATGTGCAAGAGGCCATGTGGGAAAAGTGTGGCCTTTTTTAAAGGTCTCTGGGAACTGCTTTTATCCCACCACAGACCTTGGGGCTCTGGGCTCTCCTGGCGCCTTCAGCCTCAAAACCACCATTGCTCACTTATTCCGTGCTTGGCCTCAAAAATTCCAAACGTCCCAAAATTGCTGCCACGCCCAAGAAGCCACGAGGGAAAACCGTCGCTTGTTTTGAAGTTTTCCTGGAACCGCTTACATTGCCCCACAGACCTTGGGTCTCTCGGCTCTCCTGGCGCCTTCAGCCTCAAAACCACCATTGCTCACTCCCCCCAGGACCAGCCTCAAAAAACGCAATTGTCCCGATATTGCTACCATATCGAAGCAGCCACCTGGGAAAACTGTGGCTTATTTTAAAGGTCTCTGGGAACTGCTTGCATTGCCCCACAGACCTTGGGTCTCTCGGCTTTCCTGGCGCCTTCAGCCTCGAAACCACCATTGCTCACTTATTCTGTGGTTGGCCTCAAAACCCGCAATTGTCCCGATATTGCTGCCATGTGCAAGTGGCCACGTGGGAAAACTGTGGCTTGTTTTGAAGGTCTCTGGGAACCGCTTTTATCCCACCACAGACCTTTGGTCTCTGGGCTCTCCTGGCGCCTTCAGCCTCAAAAACGCACCATTTCTCACTCCCCCCAGGACCAGCCTCAAAAAAGTCAAATGTCCCATAATTGCTGCCACGCCCAAGAAGCCACGAGGGAAAACCGTGGCTTGTTTTGAAGTTTTCCTGGAACCGCTTGCATCGCCCCACAGACCTTGGGTCTCTCGGCTTTCCTGGCGCCTTCAGCCTGAAAACCACCATTGCTCACTTATTCTGTGGTTGGCCTCAAAAAACCCCAATTGTCCCGATATTGCTGCCATGTGCAAGTGGCCATGTGGGAAAACTGTGGCCTTTTTTAAAGGTCTCTGGGAACCGCTTTTATCCCACCAGAGACCTTGGGGCTCTCGGCTCTCCTGGCGCCTTCAGCCTCAAAACCACCATTGCTCACTTATTCTGTGCTTGGCCTCAAAAATTCCAAAAGTCCCAAAATTGCTGCCACGCCCAAGCAGCCACGAGGGAAAACCATGGCTTGTATTGAAGTTTTCCTGGATCCACTTGCATCGCCCCACAGACCTTGGGTCTCTCGGCTCTCCTGGCGCCTTCAACCTCAAAAACGCACCATTTCTCACTCCCCCCAGGACCAGTCTCAAAAAAGTCAAATGTCCGGAGATTGCTGCCACGACCAAGAAGCCACGAGGGAAAACCATCGCTTTTTTTGAAGTTTTCCTGGAACCGCTTGCATCGCCCCACAGACATTGGGTCTCTCGGCTCTCCTGGCGCCTTCAGCCTCAAAACCACCATTGTTCACTTATTCTGTGGCTGACCCCAAAAAACCCAATTGTCCCAATATTGCTGCCATGTGCAAGTGTCCACATGGGAAAAATGTTTCTTGTTTTAAAGGTCTCTGGGAACCGCTTTTATCCCACCACAGACCTTGGGGTTCTGGGCTCTCCTGGCACCTTCAGCCTCAAAAACGCACCATTTCTCACTCCCCCCAGGACCAGCCTCAAAAAAGTCAAATGTCCGGAGATTGCTGCCACGCCCAAGAAGCCACGAGGGAAAACCGTCGCTTGTTTTAAATGCCTCTGGGAACCGCTTTTATGCCACCACAGACCTTGGGGCTCTGGGCTTTCCTGGCGCCTTCAGCCTCAAAAATGCACCATTTCTCAATCCCCCCAAGACCAGCCTCAAAAAAGTCAAATGTCCGGAGATTGCTGCCACGACCAAGAAGTCACGAGGGAAAACCGTTGCTTGTTTTGAATTTTTCCTGGAACCGCTTGCATCGCCCCACAGACCTTGGGTCTCTCAGCTCTCCTGGCGCATTCAGCCTCAAAACCACCATTGCGCACTTATTCTGTGGTTGGCCTCAAAACCTGCAATTCTCCCGGTATTGCTGCCCTGTGCAAGTCGCCACGTGGGAAAACTGTGGCTTGTTTTGAAGGTCTCTGGGAACCACTTTTATCCCACCACAGACCTTTGGTCTCTGGGCTCTCCTGGCGCCTTCAGCCTCAAAAACGCACCATTTCTCACTCCCCCCAGGACCAGCCTCAAAAAAGTCAAATGTCCGGAGATTGCTGCCACGCCCAAGAAGCCACGAGGGAAAACCGTGGCTTGTTTTGAAGTTTTCCTGGAACCGCTTGCATCGCCCCACAGACCTTGGGTCTCTCGGCTTTCCTGGCGCCTTCAGCCTGAAAACCACCATTGCTCACTTATTCTGTGGTTGGCCTCAAAAAACCCCAATTGTCCCGATATTGCTGTCCATGTGCAAGTAGGCCATGTGGGAAAACTGTGGCCTTTTTTAAAGGTCTCTGGGAACTGCTTTCATCCCACCAGAGACCTTGGGTCTCTGGGCTCTCCTGGCGCCTTCAGCCTCAAAACCACCATTGCTCACTTATTCCATGCTTGGCCTCAAAAATTCCAAACGTCCCAAAATTGCTGCCACGCCCAAGAAGCCATGAGGGAAAACCATCGCTTGTTTTGAAGTTTTCCTGGAACCGCTTGCATCGCCCCACAGACCTTGGGTCTCTCGGCTCTCCTGGCGCTTTCAGCCTCAAAACCACCATTGGTCACTTATTCTGTGGTTGGCCTCAAAAAACCTAATTGTCCCAATATTGCTGCCATGTGCAAGTGGCCACGTGGGAAAACTGTGGCTTGTCTTAAAGGTCTCTGGGAACCGCTTTTATCCCACCACAGACCTTGGGGCTCTGGGCTCTCCTGGCGCCTTCAGCCTCAAAACCACCCTTTCTCACTCCCCCAGGACCAGCGTCAAAAAAACCCAATTTTTCGCGATATTGCTGCCACGCCCAAGCAGCCACGAGGGAAAACCATGGCTTGTTTTGAAGTTTTCCTGGATCCACTTGCATCGCCCCACAGACCTTGGGTCTCTCGGCTCTCCTGGCGCCTTGAACCTCAAAAACGCACCATTTCTCACTCCCCCCAGGACCAGCCTCAAAAAAGTGAAATGTCCGGAGATTGCTGCCACGCCCAAGAAGCCACGAGGGAAAACCGTCGCTTGTTTTGAAGTTTTCCTGGAACCGCTTGCATCGCCCCACAGACCTTGGTTCTCTCGGCTTTCCTGGCGCCTTCAGCCTGAAAACCACCATTGCTCACTTATTCTGTGGTTGGCCTCAAAAAACCCCAATTGTCCCAATATTGCTGCCATGTGCAAGTGGCCATGTGGGAAAACTGTGGCCTTTTTTAAAGGTCTCTGGGAACTGCTTTCATCCCACCACAGACCTTGGGGCTCTGGGCTCTCCTGGCGCCTTCAGCCTCAAAACCACCATTGCTCACTCCCCCGAGGACCAGCCTCAAAAAACCCAATTGTCCCGATATTGCTACCATATCGAAGCAGCCACCTGGGAAAACTGTGGCTTATTTTAAAGGTCTCTGGGAACTGCTTGCATTGCCCCACAGACCTTTGGACTCTGGGCTTTCCTGGCGCCTTCAGCCTCAAAACCACCATTGCTCACTTATTCTGTGCTTGGCCTCAAAACCCGCAATTGTCCCAATATTGCTGCCATGTGCAAGTGGCCACGTGGGAAAACTGTGGCTTGTTTTGAAGGTCTCTGGGAACCACTTTTATCCCACCACAGACCTTTGGTCTCTGGGCTCTCCCGGCGCCTTCAGCCTCAAAAACGCACCATTTCTCACTCCCCCCAGGACCAGCCTCAAAAAAGTCAAATGTCCGGAGATTGCTGCCACGATCAAGAAGCCACGAGGGAAAACCATCGCTTGTTTTGAAGTTTTCCTGGAACCGCTTGCATCGCCCCACAGACCTTGGGTCTCTCGGTTCTCCTGGCGCCTTCAGCCTCAAAACCACCATTGTTCACTTATGCTGTGGCTGACCTCAAAAAACCCAATTGTCCCGATATTGCTGCCATGTGCAAGTGGCCATGTGGGAAAACTGTGGCTTGTCTTAAAGGTCTCTGGGAACCGCTTTTATCCCACCACAGACCTTGGGGCTCTGGGCTCTCCTGGCGCCTTCAGCCTCAAAACCACCATTGCTCACTTATTCCGTGCTTGGCCTCAAAAATTCCAAACGTCCCAAAATTGCTGCCATGCCCAAGACGCCACGAGGGAAAACCGTGGCTTTTTTTGAAGTTTTCCTGGAACCGCTTACATCGCCCCACTGACCTTGGGTCTCTCGGCTCTCCTGGCGCCTTCAGCCTCAAAACCACCATTGCTCACTCCCCCCAGGACCAGCCTCAAAAAACCCAATTGTCCCGATATTGCTACCATATCGAAGCAGCCACCTGGGAAAACTGTGGCTTATTTTAAAGGTCTCTGGGAACTGCTTGCATTGCCCCACAGACCTTTGGACTCTGGGCTTTCCTGGCGCCTTCAGCCTCAAAACCACCATTGGTCACTTATTCTGTGGTTGGCCTCAAAACCCGCAATTGTCCCGATATTGCTGCCATGTGCAAGTGGCCACGTGGGAAAACTGTGGCTTGTTTTGAAGGTCTCTGGGAACCACTTTTATCCCACCACAGACCTTTGGTCTCTGGGCTCTCCCGGCGCCTTCAGCCTCAAAAACGCACCATTTCTCACTCCCCCCAGGACCAGCCTCAAAAAAGTCAAATGTCCGCAGATTGCTGCCACGACCAAGAAGCCACGAGGGAAAACCATCGCTTGTTTTGAAGTTTTCCTGGAACCGCTTGCATCGCCCCACAGACCTTGGGTCTCTCGGTTCTCCTGGCGCCTTCAGCCTCAAAACCACCATTGTTCACTTATTCTGTGGCTGACCTCAAAAAACCCAATTGTCCCAATATTGCTGCCATGTGCAAGTGGCCATGTGGGAAAACTGTGGCTTGTCTTAAAGGTCTCTGGGAACCGCTTTTATCCCACCACAGACCTTGGGGCTCTGGGCTCTCCTGGCGCCTTCAGCCTCAAAACCACCATTGCTCACTTATTCCGTGCTTGGCCTCAAAAATTCCAAACGTCCCAAAATTGCTGCCATGCCCAAGACGCCACGAGGGAAAACCGTGGCTTTTTTTGAAGTTTTCCTGGAACCGCTTACATCGCCCCACTGACCTTGGGTCTCTCGGCTCTCCTGGCGCCTTCAGCCTCAAAACCACCATTGCTCACTCCCCCCAGGACCAGCCTCAAAAAACCCAATTGTCCCGATATTGCTACCATATCGAAGCAGCCACCTGGGAAAACTGTGGCTTATTTTAAAGGTCTCTGGGAACTGCTTGCATTGCCCCACAGACCTTTGGACTCTGGGCTTTCCTGGCGCCTTCAACCTCAAAACAAGCATTGCTCACTTATTCTGTTCTTGGCCTCAAAAATTCCAAACGTCCCAAAATTGCTGCCACGCCCAAGAAGCCATGAGGGAAAACCGTTGCTTGTTTTGAACTTTTCCTGGAACCGCTTGCATCAATCCACAGACCTTTGGTCTCTGGGCTCTCCCGGCGCCTTCAGCCTCAAAAAACACCATTTCTCACTCCTGCCAGGGCCGGCCTCAAAAATAGCAAATATCCCAAAATTGCTGCCACGCCCAAGAAGCCACGAGGGAAAACCGTCGCTTGTTTTGAAGTTTTCCTGGAACCGCTTACATCGCCCCACAGACCTTGGGTCTATCAGCTCTCCTGGCGCCTTCAGTCTCAAAACCACCATTGGTCACTTATTCTGTGGTTGGCCTCAAAACCCGCAATTGTCCCGATATTGCTGCCATGTGCAAGTCGCCACGTGGGAAAACTGTGGCTTGTTTTGAAGGTCTCTGGGAACCACTTTTATCCCACCACAGACCTTTGGTCTCTGGGCTCTCCTGGGGCCTTCAGCCTCAAAAACGCACCATTTCTCACTCCCCCCTGGACCAGCCTCAAAAAAGTCAAATGTCCGGAGATTGCTGCCACGCCCAAGAAGCCACGAGGGAAAACCGTGGCTTGTTTTGAAGTTTTCCTGGAACCGCTTGCATCGCCCCACAGACCTTGGGTCTCTCTGCTTTCCTGGTGCCTTCAGCCTGAAAACCACCATTGCTCACTTATTCTGTGGTTGGCCTCAAAAAACCCCAATTGTCCCGATATTGCTGTCATGTGCAAGAGGCCATGTGGGAAAACTGTGGCCTTTTTTAAAGGTCTCTGGGAACTGCTTTCATCCCACCAGAGACCTTGGGGCTCTGGGCTCTCCTGGCGCCTTCAGCCTCAAAACCACCATTGCTCACTTATTCCGTGCTTGGCCTCAAAAATTCCAAACGTCCCAAAATTGCTGCCACGCCCAAGAAGCCATGAGGGAAAACCATCGCTTGTTTTGAAGTTTTCCTGGAACCGCTTGCATCGCCCCACAGACCTTGGGTCTCTCGGCTCTCCTGGCGCTTTCAGCCTCAAAACCACCATTGCTCAGTTATTCTGTGGTTGGCCTCAAAAAACCCAATTGTCCCAATATTGCTGCCATGTGCAAGTGGCCACGTGGGAAAACTGTGGCTTGTCTTAAAGGTCTCTGGGAACCGCTTTTATCCCACCACAGACCTTGGGGCTCTGGGCTCTCCTGGCGCCTTCAGCCTCAAAACCACCCTTTCTCACTCCCCCAGGACCAGCATCAAAAAAACCCAATTTTTCGCGATATTGCTGCCACGCCCAAGCAGCCACGAGGGAAAACCATGGCTTGTTTTGAAGTTTTCCTGGATCCACTTGCATCGCCCCACAGACCTTGGGTCTCTCGGCTCTCCTGGCGCCTTCAACCTCAAAAACGCACCATTTTTCACTCCCCCCAGGACCAGCCTCAAAAAAGTCAAATGTCCGGAGATTGCTGCCACGCCCAAGAAGCCACGAGGGAAAACCGTCGCTTGTTTTGAAGTTTTCCTGGAACCGCTTGCATCGCCCCACAGACCTTGGGTCTCTCGGCTTTCCTGGCGCCTTCAGCCTGAAAACCACCATTGCTCACTTATTCTGTGGTTGGCCTCAAAAAACCCCAATTGTCCCGATATTGCTGCCATGTGCAAGTGGCCATGTGGGAAAACTGTGGCCTTTTTTAAAGGTCTCTGGGAACTGCTTTCATCCCACCACAGACCTTGGGGCTCTGGGCTCTCCTGGCGCCTTCAGCCTCAAAACCACCATTGCTCACTTATTCCATGCTTGGCCTCAAAAATTCCAAACGTCCCAAAATTGCTGCCATGCCCAAGAAGCCACGAGGGAAAACCGTGGCTTGTTTTGAAGTTTTCCTGGAACCGCTTACATCGCCCCACAGACCTTGGGTCTCTCGGCTCTCCTGGCGCCTTCAGCCTCAAAACCACCATTGCTCACTCCCCCCAGGACCAGCCTCAAAAAACCCAATTGTCCCGATATTGCTACCATATCGAAGCAGCCACCTGGGAAAACTGTGGCTTATTTTAAAGGTCTCTGGGAACTGCTTGCATTGCCCCACAGACCTTTGGACTCTGGGCTTTCCTGGCGCCTTCAGCCTCAAAACCACCATTGCTCACTTATTCTGTGCTTGGCCTCAAAACCCGCAATTGTCCCGATATTGCTGCCATGTGCAAGTGGCCACGTGGGAAAACTGTGGCTTGTTTTGAAGGTCTCTGGGAACCGCTTTTATCCCACCACAGACCTTTGGTCTCTGGGCTCTCCCGGCGCCTTCAGCCTCAAAAACGCACCATTTCTCACTCCCCCCAGGACCAGCCTCAAAAAAGTCAAATGTCCGCAGATTGCTGCCACGCCCAAGAAGCCACGAGGGTAAACCATCGCTTGTTTTGAAGTTTTCCTGGAACCGCTTACATCGCCCCACAGACCTTGGGTCTCTCGGCTCTCCTGGCGCCTTCAGCCTCAAAACCACCATTGCTCACTTATTCTGTGGTTGGCCTCAAAAAACCCAATTGTCCCGATATTGCTGCCATGTGCAAGTGGCCACGTGGGAAAACTGTGGCTTGTTTTAAAGGTCTCTGGGAACCGCTTTTATCCCACCACAGACCTTGGGGCTCTGGGCTCTCCTGGCGCCTTCAGACTCAAAACCACCCTTTCTCACTCCCCCAGGACCAGCGTCAAAAAAAACCCAGTTTTTCCCGATATTGCTGCCACGCCCAAGCAGCCACGAGGGAAAACCATGGCTTGTTTTGAAGTTTTCCTGGATCCACTTGCATCGCCCCACAGACCTTGGGTCTCTCTGCTTTCCTGGTGCCTTCAGCCTGAAAACCACCATTGCTCACTCCCCCCAGGACCAGCCTCAAAAAACACAATTGTCCCGATATTGCTACCATATTGAAGCAGCCACCTGGGAAAACTGTGGCTTATTTTAAAGGTCTCTGGGAACTGCTTGCATTGCCCCACAGACCTTTGGACTCTGGGCTTTCCTGGCGCCTTCAGCCTGAAAACCACCATTGCTCAATTATTCTGTGGTTGGCCTCAAAACCCGCAATTCTCCCGATATTGCTGCCATGTGCAAGTCGCCACGTGGGAAAACTGTGGCTTGTTTTGAAGGTCTCTGGGAACCACTTTTATCCCACCACAGACCTTTGGTCTCTGGGCTCTCCTGGCGCCTTCAGCCTCAAAAACGCACCATTTCTCACTCCCCCCTGGACCAGCCTCAAAAAAGTCAAATGTCTGGAGATTGCTGCCACGCCCAAGAAGCCACGAGGGAAAACCATCGCTTGTTTTGAAGTTTTCCTGGAACCGCTTGCATCGCCCCACAGACCTTGGGTCTCTCGGCTTTCCTGGTGCCTTCAGCCTGAAAACCACCATTGCTCACTTATTCTGTGGTTGGCCTCAAAAACCCCAATTGTCCCGATATTGCTGTCATGTGCAAGAGGCCATGTGGGAAAAGTGTGGCCTTTTTTAAAGGTCTCTGGGAACTGCTTTTATCCCACCACAGACCTTGGGGCTCTGGGCTCTCCTGGCGCCTTCAGCCTCAAAACCACCATTGCTCACTTATTCCGTGCTTGGCCTCAAAAATTCCAAACGTCCCAAAATTGCTGCCACGCCCAAGAAGCCACGAGGGAAAACCGTCGCTTGTTTTGAAGTTTTCCTGGAACCGCTTACATTGCCCCACAGACCTTGGGTCTCTCGGCTC
This sequence comes from Fratercula arctica, assembly GCA_947846985.1. NCBI lineage: Eukaryota > Metazoa > Chordata > Aves > Charadriiformes > Alcidae > Fratercula > Fratercula arctica. The sequence continues at coordinate 2,073,451 of CANTUZ010000027.1, forward strand.
TCCTGGCGCCTTCAGCCTCAAAACCACCATTGCTCACTCCCCCCAGGACCAGCCTCAAAAAACCCAATTGTCCCGATATTGCTACCATATCGAAGCAGCCACCTGGGAAAACTGTGGCTTATTTTAAAGGTCTCTGGGAACTGCTTGCATTGCCCCACAGACCTTGGGTCTCTCGGCTTTCCTGGCGCCTTCAGCCTCGAAACCACCATTGCTCACTTATTCTGTGGTTGGCCTCAAAACCCGCAATTGTCCCGATATTGCTGCCATGTGCAAGTGGCCACGTGGGAAAACTGTGGCTTGTTTTGAAGGTCTCTGGGAACCGCTTTTATCCCACCACAGACCTTTGGTCTCTGGGCTCTCCTGGCGCCTTCAGCCTCAAAAACGCACCATTTCTCACTCCCCCCAGGACCAGCCTCAAAAAAGTCAAATGTCCCATAATTGCTGCCACGCCCAAGAAGCCACGAGGGAAAACCGTGGCTAGTTTTGAAGTTTTCCTGGAACCGCTTGCATCGCCCCACAGACCTTGGGTCTCTCGGCTTTCCTGGCGCCTTCAGCCTGAAAACCACCACTGGTCACTTATTCTGTGGTTGGCCTCAAAAAACCCCAATTGTCCCGATATTGCTGCCATGTGCAAGTGGCCATGTGGGAAAAGTGTGGCCTTTTTTAAAGGTCTCTGGGAACCGCTTTTATCCCACCAGAGACCTTGGGGCTCTGGGCTCTCCTGGCGCCTTCAGCCTCAAAACCACCATTGCTCACTTATTCTGTGCTTGGCCTCAAAAATTCCAAAAGTCCCAAAATTGCTGCCACGCCCAAGCAGCCACGAGGGAAAACCATGGCTTGTATTGAAGTTTTCCTGGATCCACTTGCATCGCCCCACAGACCTTGGGTCTCTCGGCTCTCCTGGCGCCTTCAACCTCAAAAACGCACCATTTCTCACTCCCCCCAGGACCAGTCTCAAAAAAGTCAAATGTCCGGAGATTGCTGCCACGACCAAGAAGCCACGAGGGAAAACCATCGCTTTTTTTGAAGTTTTCCTGGAACCGCTTGCATCGCCCCACAGACATTGGGTCTCTCGGCTCTCCTGGCGCATTCAGCCTCAAAACCACCATTGCGCACTTATTCTGTGGTTGGCCTCAAAACCTGCAATTCTCCCGGTATTGCTGCCCTGTGCAAGTCGCCACGTGGGAAAACTGTGGCTTGTTTTGAAGGTCTCTGGGAACCACTTTTATCCCACCACAGACCTTTGGTCTCTGGGCTCTCCCGGCGCCTTCAGCCTCAAAAACGCACCATTTCTCACTCCCCCCAGGACCAGCCTCAAAAAAGTCAAATGTCCGCAGATTGCTGCCACGACCAAGAAGCCACGAGGGAAAACCGTGGCTTGTTTTGAAGTTTTCCTGGAACCGCTTGCATCGCCCCACAGACCTTGGGTCTATCAGCTCTCCTGGCGCCTTCAGTCTCAAAACCACCATTGCTTACTTATTCTGTGGTTGGCCTCAAAACCCGCAATTCTCCCGATATTGCTGCCATGTGCAAGTCGCCACGTGGGAAAACTGTGGCTTGTTTTGAAGGTCTCTGGGAACCACTTTTATCCCACCACAGACCTTTGGTCTCTGGGCTCTCCTGGGGCCTTCAGCCTCAAAAACGCACCATTTCTCACTCCCCCCAGGACCAGCCTCAAAAAAGTCAAATGTCCGGAGATTGCTGCCACGCCCAAGAAGCCACGAGGGAAAACCGTGGCTTGTTTTGAAGTTTTCCTGGAACCGCTTGCATCGCCCCACAGACCTTGGGTCTCTCGGCTTTCCTGGCGCCTTCAGCCTGAAAACCACCATTGCTCACTTATTCTGTGGTTGGCCTCAAAAAACCCCAATTGTCCCGATATTGCTGTCATGTGCAAGAGGCCATGTGGGAAAACTGTGGCCTTTTTTAAAGGTCTCTGGGAACTGCTTTCATCCCACCAGAGACCTTGGGTCTCTGGGCTCTCCTGGCGCCTTCAGCCTCAAAACCACCATTGCTCACTTATTCCGTGCTTGGCCTCAAAAATTCCAAACGTCCCAAAATTGCTGCCACGCCCAAGAAGCCATGAGGGAAAACCATCGCTTGTTTTGAAGTTTTCCTGGAACCGCTTGCATCGCCCCACAGACCTTGGGTCTCTCGGCTCTCCTGGCGCTTTCAGCCTCAAAACCACCATTGCTCACTTATTCTGTGGTTGGCCTCAAAAAACCTAATTGTCCCAATATTGCTGCCATGTGCAAGTGGCCACGTGGGAAAACTGTGGCTTGTCTTAAAGGTCTCTGGGAACCGCTTTTATCCCACCACAGACCTTGGGGCTCTGGGCTCTCCTGGCGCCTTCAGCCTCAAAACCACCCTTTCTCACTCCCCCAGGACCAGCGTCAAAAAAACCCAATTTTTCCCGATATTGCTGCCACGCCCAAGCAGCCACGAGGGAAAACCATGGCTTGTTTTGAAGTTTTCCTGGATCCACTTGCATCGCCCCACAGACCTTGGGTCTCTCGGCTCTCCTGGCGCCTTGAACCTCAAAAACGCACCATTTCTCACTCCCCCCAGGACCAGCCTCAAAAAAGTCAAATGTCCGGAGATTGCTGCCACGCCCAAGAAGCCACGAGGGAAAACCGTCGCTTGTTTTGAAGTTTTCCTGGAACCGCTTGCATCGCCCCACAGACCTTGGGTCTCTCGGCTTTCCTGGCGCCTTCAGCCTGAAAACCACCATTGCTCACTTATTCTGTGGTTGGCCTCAAAAAACCCCAATTGTCCCGATATTGCTGTCATGTGCAAGTGGCCATGTGGGAAAACTGTGGCCTTTTTTAAAGGTCTCTGGGAACTGCTTTCATCCCACCACAGACCTTGGGGCTCTGGGCTCTCCTGGCGCCTTCAGCCTCAAAACCACCATTGCTCACTCCCCCGAGGACCAGCCTCAAAAAACCCAATTGTCCCGATATTGCTAGCATATCGAAGCAGCCACCTGGGAAAACTGTGGCTTATTTTAAAGGTCTCTGGGAACTGCTTGCATTGCCCCACAGACCTTTGGACTCTGGGCTTTCCTGGCGCCTTCAGCCTCAAAACCACCATTGCTCACTTATTCTGTGGTTGGCCTCAAAACCCGCAATTGTCCCGATATTGCTGCCATGTGCAAGTGGCCACGTGGGAAAACTGTGGCTTGTTTTGAAGGTCTCTGGGAACCACTTTTATCCCACCACAGACCTTTGGTCTCTGGGCTCTCCCGGCGCCTTCAGCCTCAAAAACGCACCATTTCTCACTCCCCCCAGGACCAGCCTCAAAAAAGTCAAATGTCCGCAGATTGCTGCCACGCCCAAGAAGCCACGAGGGTAAACCATCGCTTGTTTTGAAGTTTTCCTGGAACCGCTTACATCGCCCCACAGACCTTGGGTCTCTCGGCTCTCCTGGCGCCTTCAGCCTCAAAACCACCATTGCTCACTTATTCTGTGGTTGGCCTCAAAAAAACCTAATTGTCCCAATATTGCTGCCATGTGCAAGTGGCCACGTGGGAAAACTGTGGCTTGTCTTAAAGGTCTCTGGGAACCGCTTTTATCCCACCACAGACCTTGGGGCTCTGGGCTCTCCTGGCGCCTTCAGCCTCAAAACCACCCTTTCTCACTCCCCCAGGACCAGCGTCAAAAAAACCCAATTTTTCCCGATATTGCTGCCACGCCCAAGCAGCCACGAGGGAAAACCATGGCTTGTTTTGAAGTTTTCCTGGATCCACTTGCATCGCCCCACAGACCTTGGGTCTCTCTGCTTTCCTGGTGCCTTCAGCCTGAAAACCACCATTGCTCACTCCCCCCAGGACCAGCCTCAAAAAACACAATTGTCCCGATATTGCTACCATATTGAAGCAGCCACCTGGGAAAACTGTGGCTTATTTTAAAGGTCTCTGGGAACTGCTTGCATTGCCCCACAGACCTTTGGACTCTGGGCTTTCCTGGCGCCTTCAGCCTCAAAACCACCATTGCTCAATTATTCTGTGGTTGGCCTCAAAACCCGCAATTGTCCCGATATTGCTGCCATGTGCAAGTGGCCACGTGGGAAAACTGTGGCTTGTTTTGAAGGTCTCTGGGAACCACTTTTATCCCACCACAGACCTTTGGTCTCTGGGCTCTCCTGGCGCCTTCAGCCTCAAAAACGCACCATTTCTCACTCCCCCCAGGACCAGCCTCAAAAAAGTCAAATGTCCGGAGATTGCTGCCACGCCCAAGAAGCCACGAGGGAAAACCATCGCTTGTTTTGAAGTTTTCCTGGAACCGCTTGCATCGCCCCACAGACCTTGGGTCTCTCGGTTCTCCTGGCGCCTTCAGCCTCAAAACCACCATTGTTCACTTATTCTGTGGCTGACCTCAAAAAACCCAATTGTCCCGATATTGCTGCCATGTGCAAGTGGCCACGTGGGAAAACTGTGGCTTGTCTTAAAGGTCTCTGGGAACCGCTTTTATCCCACCACAGACCTTGGGTCTCTCGGCTTTCCTGGCGCCTTCAGCCTGAAAACCACCATTGCTCACTTATTCTGTGGTTGGCCTCAAAAAACCCCAATTGTCCCGATATTGCTGTCATGTGCAAGTGGCCATGTGGGAAAACTGTGGCCTTTTTTAAAGGTCTCCTGGAACTGCTTTCATCCCACCACAGACCTTGGGGCTCTGGGCTCTCCTGGCGCCTTCAGCCTCAAAACCACCATTGCTCACTCCCCCGAGGACCAGCCTCAAAAAACCCAATTGTCCCGATATTGCTACCATATCGAAGCAGCCACCTGGGAAAACTGTGGCTTATTTTAAAGGTCTCTGGGAACTGCTTGCATTGCCCCACAGACCTTTGGACTCTGGGCTTTCCTGGCGCCTTCAGCCTCAAAACCACCATTGCTCACTTATTCTGTGGTTGGCCTCAAAACCCGCAATTGTCCCGATATTGCTGCCATGTGCAAGTGGCCACGTGGGAAAACTGTGGCTTGTTTTGAAGGTCTCTGGGAACCACTTTTATCCCACCACAGACCTTTGGTCTCTGGGCTCTCCCGGCGCCTTCAGCCTCAAAAACGCACCATTTCTCACTCCCCCCAGGACCAGCCTCAAAAAAGTCAAATGTCCGCAGATTGCTGCCACGCCCAAGAAGCCACGAGGGTAAACCATCGCTTGTTTTGAAGTTTTCCTGGAACCGCTTACATCGCCCCACAGACCTTGGGTCTCTCGGCTCTCCTGGCGCCTTCAGCCTCAAAACCACCATTGCTCACTTATTCTGTGGTTGGCCTCAAAAAACCTAATTGTCCCAATATTGCTGCCATGTGCAAGTGGCCACGTGGGAAAACTGTGGCTTGTCTTAAAGGTCTCTGGGAACCGCTTTTATCCCACCACAGACCTTGGGGCTCTGGGCTCTCCTGGCGCCTTCAGACTCAAAACCACCCTTTCTCACTCCCCCAGGACCAGCGTCAAAAAAACCCAATTTTTCCCGATATTGCTGCCACGCCCAAGCAGCCACGAGGGAAAACCATGGCTTGTTTTGAAGTTTTCCTGGATCCACTTGCATCGCCCCACAGACCTTGGGTCTCTCTGCTTTCCTGGTGCCTTCAGCCTGAAAACCACCATTGCTCACTCCCCCCAGGACCAGCCTCAAAAAACACAATTGTCCCGATATTGCTACCATATTGAAGCAGCCACCTGGGAAAACTGTGGCTTATTTTAAAGGTCTCTGGGAACTGCTTGCATTGCCCCACAGACCTTTGGACTCTGGGCTTTCCTGGCGCCTTCAGCCTCAAAACCACCATTGCTCAATTATTCTGTGGTTGGCCTCAAAACCCGCAATTCTCCCGATATTGCTGCCATGTGCAAGTGGCCACGTGGGAAAACTGTGGCTTGTTTTGAAGGTCTCTGGGAACCACTTTTATCCCACCACAGACCTTTGGTCTCTGGGCTCTCCTGGCGCCTTCAGCCTCAAAAACGCACCATTTCTCACTCCCCCCTGGACCAGCCTCAAAAAAGTCAAATGTCTGGAGATTGCTGCCACGCCCAAGAAGCCACGAGGGAAAACCGTCGCTTGTTTTGAAGTTTTCCTGGAACCGCTTGCATCGCCCCACAGACCTTGGGTCTCTCTGCTTTCCTGGCGCCTTCAGCCTGAAAACCACCATTGGTCACTTATTCTGTGGTTGGCCTCAAAAACCCCAATTGTCCCGATATTGCTGTCATGTGCAAGAGGCCATGTGGGAAAAGTGTGGCCTTTTTTAAAGGTCTCTGGGAACTGCTTTTATCCCACCACAGACCTTGGGGCTCTGGGCTCTCCTGGCGCCTTCAGCCTCAAAAACGCACCATTTCTCACTTCCCCCAGGACCAGCCTCAAAAAGTCCAAATGTCCGCAAGATTGCTGCCACGCCCAAGAAGCCACGAGGGAAAACCATCGCTTGTTTTGAAGTTTTCCTGGAACCGCTTACATTGCCCCACAGACATTGGGTCTCTCGTCTCTCCTGGCGCCTTCAGCCTCAAAACCACCATTGTTCACTTATTCTGTGGCTGACCTCAAAAAACCCAATTGTCCCAATATTGCTGCCATGTGCAAGTGGCCACATGGGAAAACTGTGTCTTGTTTTAAAGGTCTCTGGGAACCGCTTTTATCCCACCACAGACCTTTGGTCTCTGGGCTCTCCTGGCGCCTTCAGCCTCAAAAACGCACCATTTCTCACTCCCCCCAGGACCAGCCTCAAAAAAGTCAAATGTCCCAAAATTGCTGCCATGCCCAAGAAGCCATGAGGGAAAACCGTTGCTTGTTTTGAACTTTTCCTGGAACCGCTTGCATCAATCCACAGACCTTGGGTCTCTCGGCTCTCCTGGCGCCTTCAGCCTCAAAACCACCATTGCTCACGTATTCCGTGGTTGGCCTCAAAAAACCCAATTGTCCCGATATTGCTGCCATGTGCAAGTGGCCACGTGGGAAAAATGTGGCTTGTCTTAAATGTCTCTGGGAACCGCTTTTATCCCACCACAGACCTTGGGGCTCTGGGCTCTCCTGGCGCCTTCAGCCTCAAAACCACCCTTTCTCACTCCCCCAGGACCAGCGTCAAAAAAACCCAATTTTTCCCGATATTGCTGACACGCCCAAGCAGCCACGAGGGAAAACCATGGCTTGTTTTGAAGTTTTCCTGGATCCACTTGCATCGCCCCACAGACCTTGGGTCTCTCGGCTCTCCTGGCGCCTTCAACCTCAAAAACACACCATTTCTCACTCCCCCCAGGACCAGCCTCAAAAAAGTCAAATGTCCGGAGATTGCTGCCACGCCCAAGAAGCCACGAGGGAAAACCGTCGCTTGTTTTGAAGTTTTCCTGGAACCGCTTGCATCGCCCCACAGACCTTGGGTCTCTCTGCTTTCCTGGTGCCTTCAGCCTGAAAACCACCATTGCTCACTCCCCCCAGGACCAGCCTCAAAAAACACAATTGTCCCGATATTGCTACCATATTGAAGCAGCCACCTGGGAAAACTGTGGCTTATTTTAAAGGTCTCTGGGAACTGCTTGCATTGCCCCACAGACCTTGGGTCTCTCGGCTCTCCTGGCGCCTTCAACCTCAAAAACGCACCATTTCTCACTCCCCCCAGGACCAGCCTCAAAAAAGTCAAATGTCCGGAGATTGCTGCCACGCCCAAGAAGCCACGAGGGAAAACCGTCGCTTGTTTTGAAGTTTTCCTGGAACCGCTTGCATCGCCCCACAGACCTTGGGTCTCTCGGCTTTCCTGGCGCCTTCAGCCTGAAAACCACCATTGCTCACTTATTCTGTGGTTGGCCTCAAAAAACCTAATTGTCCCAATATTGCTGCCATGTGCAAGTGGCCACGTGGGAAAACTGTGGCTTGTCTTAAAGGTCTCTGGGAACCGCTTTTATCCCACCACAGACCTTGGGGCTCTGGGCTCTCCTGGCGCCTTCAGACTCAAAACCACCCTTTCTCACTCCCCCAGGACCAGCGTCAAAAAAACCCAATTTTTCCCGATATTGCTGCCACGCCCAAGCAGCCACGAGGGAAAACCATGGCTTGTTTTGAAGTTTTCCTGGATCCACTTGCATCGCCCCACAGACCTTGGGTCTCTCTGCTTTCCTGGTGCCTTCAGCCTGAAAACCACCATTGCTCACTCCCCCCAGGACCAGCCTCAAAAAACACAATTGTCCCGATATTGCTACCATATTGAAGCAGCCACCTGGGAAAACTGTGGCTTATTTTAAAGGTCTCTGGGAACTGCTTGCATTGCCCCACAGACCTTTGGACTCTGGGCTTTCCTGGCGCCTTCAGCCTCAAAACCACCATTGCTCAATTATTCTGTGGTTGGCCTCAAAACCCGCAATTCTCCCGATATTGCTGCCATGTGCAAGTCGCCACGTGGGAAAACTGTGGCTTGTTTTGAAGGTCTCTGGGAACCACTTTTATCCCACCACAGACCTTTGGTCTCTGGGCTCTCCTGGCGCCTTCAGCCTCAAAAACGCACCATTTCTCACTCCCCCCTGGACCAGCCTCAAAAAAGTCAAATGTCTGGAGATTGCTGCCACGCCCAAGAAGCCACGAGGGAAAACCGTCGCTTGTTTTGAAGTTTTCCTGGAACCGCTTGCATCGCCCCACAGACCTTGGGTCTCTCTGCTTTCCTGGCGCCTTCAGCCTGAAAACCACCATTGGTCACTTATTCTGTGGTTGGCGTCAAAAACCCCAATTGTCCCGATATTGCTGTCATGTGCAAGAGGCCATGTGGGAAAACTGTGGCCTTTTTTAAAGGTCTCTGGGAACTGCTTTTATCCCACCACAGACCTTGGGGCTCTGGGCTCTCCTGGCGCCTTCAGCCTCAAAAACGCACCATTTCTCACTCCCCCCAGGACCAGCCTCAAAAAAGTCAAATGTCCGCAGATTGCTGCCACGCCCAAGAAGCCACGAGGGAAAACCATCGCTTGTTTTGAAGTTTTCCTGGAACCGCTTACATTGCCCCACAGACATTGGGTCTCTCGTCTCTCCTGGCGCCTTCAGCCTCAAAACCACCATTGTTCACTTATTCTGTGGCTGACCTCAAAAAACCCAATTGTCCCAATATTGCTGCCATGTGCAAGTGGCCACATGGGAAAACTGTGTCTTGTTTTAAAGGTCTCTGGGAACCGCTTTTATCCCACCACAGACCTTTGGTCTCTGGGCTCTCCTGGCGCCTTCAGCCTCAAAAACGCACCATTTCTCACTCCCCCCAGGACCAGCCTCAAAAAAGTCAAATGTCCCAAAATTGCTGCCATGCCCAAGAAGCCATGAGGGAAAACCGTTGCTTGTTTTGAACTTTTCCTGGAACCGCTTGCATCAATCCACAGACCTTGGGTCTCTCGGCTCTCCTGGCGCCTTCAGCCTCAAAACCACCATTGCTCACGTATTCCGTGGTTGGCCTCAAAAAACCCAATTGTCCCGATATTGCTGCCATGTGCAAGTGGCCACGTGGGAAAAATGTGGCTTGTCTTAAATGTCTCTGGGAACCGCTTTTATCCCACCACAGACCTTGGGGCTCTGGGCTCTCCTGGCGCCTTCAGCCTCAAAACCACCCTTTCTCACTCCCCCAGGACCAGCGTCAAAAAAACCCAATTTTTCCCGATATTGCTGACACGCCCAAGCAGCCACGAGGGAAAACCATGGCTTGTTTTGAAGTTTTCCTGGATCCACTTGCATCGCCCCACAGACCTTGGGTCTCTCGGCTCTCCTGGCGCCTTCAACCTCAAAAACACACCATTTCTCACTCCCCCCAGGACCAGCCTCAAAAAAGTCAAATGTCCGGAGATTGCTGCCACGCCCAAGAAGCCACGAGGGAAAACCGTCGCTTGTTTTGAAGTTTTCCTGGAACCGCTTGCATCGCCCCACAGACCTTGGGTCTCTCTGCTTTCCTGGTGCCTTCAGCCTGAAAACCACCATTGCTCACTCCCCCCAGGACCAGCCTCAAAAAACACAATTGTCCCGATATTGCTACCATATTGAAGCAGCCACCTGGGAAAACTGTGGCTTATTTTAAAGGTCTCTGGGAACTGCTTGCATTGCCCCACAGACCTTTGGACTCTGGGCTTTCCTGGCGCCTTCAGCCTCAAAACCACAATTGCTCAATTATTCTGTGGTTGGCCTCAAAACCCGCAATTGTCCCGATATTGCTGCCATGTGCAAGTCGCCACGTGGGAAAACTGTGGCTTGTTTTAAAGGTCTCTGGGAACCGCTTTTATCCCACCAGAGACCTTTGGTCTCTGGGCTCTCCTGGCGCTTTCAGCCTCAAAATCACCCTTTCTCACTCCCCCCAGGACCAGCCTCAAAAAAGTCAAATGTCCGGAGATTGCTGCCACGCCCAAGAAGCCACGAGGGAAAACCGTCGCTTGTTTTGAAGTTTTCCTGGAACCGCTTACATCGCCCCACAGACCTTGGGTCTCTCGGCTCTCCTGGCGCCTTCAGCCTCAAAACCACCCTTTCTCACTCTCCCCAGGACCAGCCTCAAAAACCCAATTGTCCCAGAATTGTTGCCATGCCCAAGAAGCCACGAGGGAAAATCATGGCTTGTTTTAAATGCCTCTGGGAACCGCTTTTATGCCACCACAGACCTTGGGGTTCTGGGCTCTCCTGGCACCTTCAGCCGCAAAACCATCCTTTCTTACTCTCCCCAGGACCAGCCTCAAAAACCCAATTGTCCCAGAATTGTTGCCACGCCCAAGAAGCCACGAGGGAAAACCATGGCTTGTTTTAAATGTCTCTGGGAACCGCTTTTATGCCACCAGAGACCTTGGGGCTCTGAGCTCTCCTGGTGCTTTCAGCCTCAAAAACCAGTCTTTCTCACTCCTGCCAGGGCCGGCCTCAAAAATAGCAAACATCCCAAAATTGTTGCCACGCCCAAGAAGCCACGAGGGAAAACCGTGGCGTGTTTTGAAGTTTTCCTGGAACCGCTTGCATCGCCCCACAGACCTTGGGTCTCTCGGCTCTCCTGGCGCCTTCACCCTCAAAACCACCATTGCTCACTTATTCTGTGGTTGGCCTCAAAACCCGCAATTGTCCCGATATTGCTGCCATGTGCAAGTGGCCACGTGGGAAAACTGTGGCTTGTTTTAAAGGTCTCTGGGAACCGCTTTTATCCCACCACAGACCTTGGGGCTCTGGGCTCTCCTGGCGCCTTCAGCCTCAAAACCACCATTGCTCACGTATTCCGTGCTTGGCCTCAAAAATTCCAAACGCCCAAAATTGCTGCCACGCCCAAGAAGCCACGAGGGAAAACCGTGGCTTTTTTTGAAGTTTTCCTGGAACCGCTTACATTGCCCCACAGACCTTGGGTCTCTCGGCTCACCTGGCGCCTTCAGCCTCAAAACCACCCTTTCTCACTCCCCCCAGGACCAGCCTCAAAAAACCCAATTGTTCCCGATATTGCTACCATATCGAAGCAGCCACCTGGGAAAACTGTGGCTTATTTTAAAGGTCTCTGGGAACTGCTTGCATTGCCCCACAGACCTTTGGACTCTGGGCTTTCCTGGCGCCTTCAGCCTCAAAACCACCATTGCTCACTTATTCTGTGGTTGGCCTCAAAAAACCTAGTTGTTCCAATATTGCTGCCATGTGCAAGTGGCCACGTGGGAAAACTGTGGCTTGTCTTAAAGGTCTCTGGGAACCGCTTTTATCCCACCACAGACCTTGGGGCTCTGGGCTCTCCTGGCGCCTTCAGCCTCAAAAACGCACCATTTCTCACTCCCCCCAGGACCAGCCTCAAAAAAGTCAAATGTCCCAAAATTGCTGCCATGCCCAAGAAGCCACGAGGGAAAACCGTTGCTTGTTTTGAAGTTTTCCTGGAACCGCTTGCATCAATCCACAGACCTTGGGTCTCTCGGCTCTCCTGGCGCCTTCAACCTGAAAAACGCACCATTTCTCACTCCCCCCAGGACCAGCCTCAAAAAAGTCAAATGTCCGGAGATTGCTGCCACGCCCAAGAAGCCACGAGGGAAAACCGTCGCTTGTTTTGAAGTTTTCCTGGAACCGCTTGCATCGCCCCACAGACCTTGGGTCTCTCTGCTTTCCTGGTGCCTTCAGCCTGAAAACCACCATTGCTCACTCCCCCCAGGACCAGCCTCAAAAAACACAATTGTCCCGATATTGCTACCATATTGAAGCAGCCACCTGGGAAAACTGTGGCTTATTTTAAAGGTCTCTGGGAACTGCTTGCATTGCCCCACAGACCTTTGGACTCTGGGCTTTCCTGGCGCCTTCAGCCTCAAAACCACCATTGCTCACTTATTCTGTGGTTGGCCTCAAAACCCGCAATTGTCCCGATATTGCTGCCATGTGCAAGTGGCCACGTGGGAAAACTGTGGCTTGTTTTGAAGGTCTCTGGGAACCGCTTTTATCCCACCACAGACCTTTGGTCTCTGGGCTCTCCCGGCGCCTTCAGCCTCAAAAACGCACCATTTCTCACTCCCCCCAGGACCAGCCTCAAAAAAGTCAAATGTCCGCAGATTGCTGCCACGCCCAAGAAGCCACGAGGGTAAACCATCGCTTGTTTTGAAGTTTTCCTGGAACCGCTTACATCGCCCCACAGACCTTGGGTCTCTCGGCTCTCCTGGCGCCTTCAGCCTCAAAACCACCATTGCTCACTTATTCTGTGGTTGGCCTCAAAAAACCCAATTGTCCCGATATTGCTGCCATGTGCAAGTGGCCACGTGGGAAAACTGTGGCTTGTTTTAAAGGTCTCTGGGAACCGCTTTTATCCCACCACAGACCTTGGGGCTCTGGGCTCTCCTGGCGCCTTCAGACTCAAAACCACCCTTTCTCACTCCCCCAGGACCAGCGTCAAAAAAACCCAATTTTTCCCGATATTGCTGCCACGCCCAAGCAGCCACGAGGGAAAACCATGGCTTGTTTTGAAGTTTTCCTGGATCCACTTGCATCGCCCCACAGACCTTGGGTCTCTCTGCTTTCCTGGTGCCTTCAGCCTGAAAACCACCATTGCTCACTCCCCCCAGGACCAGCCTCAAAAAACACAATTGTCCCGATATTGCTACCATATTGAAGCAGCCACCTGGGAAAACTGTGGCTTATTTTAAAGGTCTCTGGGAACTGCTTGCATTGCCCCACAGACCTTTGGACTCTGGGCTTTCCTGGCGCCTTCAGCCTGAAAACCACCATTGCTCAATTATTCTGTGGTTGGCCTCAAAACCCGCAATTCTCCCGATATTGCTGCCATGTGCAAGTCGCCACGTGGGAAAACTGTGGCTTGTTTTGAAGGTCTCTGGGAACCACTTTTATCCCACCACAGACCTTTGGTCTCTGGGCTCTCCTGGCGCCTTCAGCCTCAAAAACGCACCATTTCTCACTCCCCCCTGGACCAGCCTCAAAAAAGTCAAATGTCTGGAGATTGCTGCCACGCCCAAGAAGCCACGAGGGAAAACCGTCGCTTGTTTTGAAGTTTTCCTGGAACCGCTTGCATCGCCCCACAGACCTTGGGTCTCTCGGCTTTCCTGGTGCCTTCAGCCTGAAAACCACCATTGCTCACTTATTCTGTGGTTGGCGTCAAAAACCCCAATTGTCCCGATATTGCTGTCATGTGCAAGAGGCCATGTGGGAAAAGTGTGGCCTTTTTTTAAAGGTCTCTGGGAACTGCTTTTATCCCACCACAGACCTTGGGGCTCTGGGCTCTCCTGGCGCCTTCAGCCTCAAAACCACCATTGCTCACTTATTCCGTGCTTGGCCTCAAAAATTCCAAACGTCCCAAAATTGCTGCCACGCCCAAGAAGCCACGAGGGAAAACCGTCGCTTGTTTTGAAGTTTTCCTGGAACCGCTTACATTGCCCCACAGACCTTGGGTCTCTCGGCTCTCCTGGCGCCTTCAGCCTCAAAACCACCATTGCTCACTCCCCCCAGGACCAGCCTCAAAAAACCCAATTGTCCCGATATTGCTACCATATCGAAGCAGCCACCTGGGAAAACTGTGGCTTATTTTAAAGGTCTCTGGGAACTGCTTGCATTGCCCCACAGACCTTGGGTCTCTCGGCTTTCCTGGCGCCTTCAGCCTCAAAACCACCATTGCTCACTTATTCTGTGGTTGGCCTCAAAACCCGCAATTGTCCCGATATTGCTGCCATGTGCAAGTGGCCACGTGGGAAAACTGTGGCTTGTTTTGAAGGTCTCTGGGAACCGCTTTTATCCCACCACAGACCTTTGGTCTCTGGGCTCTCCTGGCGCCTTCAGCCTCAAAAACGCACCATTTCTCACTCCCCCCAGGACCAGCCTCAAAAAAGTCAAATGTCCCATAATTGCTGCCACGCCCAAGAAGCCACGAGGGAAAACCGTGGCTTGTTTTGAAGTTTTCCTGGAACCGCTTGCATCGCCCCACAGACCTTGGGTCTCTCGGCTTTCCTGGCGCCTTCAGCCTGAAAACCACCACTGGCTCACTTATTCTGTGGTTGGCCTCAAAAAACCCCAATTGTCCCGATATTGCTGCCATGTGCAAGTGGCCATGTGGGAAAACTGTGGCCTTTTTTAAAGGTCTCTGGGAACCGCTTTTATCCCACCAGAGACCTTGGGGCTCTCGGCTCTCCTGGCGCCTTCAGCCTCAAAACCACCATTGCTCACTTATTCTGTGCTTGGCCTCAAAAATTCCAAAAGTCCCAAAATTGCTGCCACGCCCAAGCAGCCACGAGGGAAAACCATGGCTTGTATTGAAGTTTTCCTGGATCCACTTGCATCGCCCCACAGACCTTGGGTCTCTCGGCTCTCCTGGCGCCTTCAACCTCAAAAAACGCACCATTTCTCACTCCCCCCAGGACCAGTCTCAAAAAAGTCAAATGTCCGGAGATTGCTGCCACGACCAAGAAGCCACGAGGGAAAACCATCGCTTTTTTTGAAGTTTTCCTGGAACCGCTTGCATCGCCCCACAGACATTGGGTCTCTCGGCTCTCCTGGCGCCTTCAGCCTCAAAACCACCATTGTTCACTTATTCTGTGGCTGACCCCAAAAAACCCAATTGTCCCAATATTGCTGCCATGTGCAAGTGTCCACATGGGAAAAATGTTTCTTGTTTTAAAGGTCTCTGGGAACCGCTTTTATCCCACCACAGACCTTGGGGTTCTGGGCTCTCCTGGCACCTTCAGCCTCAAAAACGCACCATTTCTCACTCCCCCCAGGACCAGCCTCAGAAAAGTCAAATGTCCGGAGATTGCTGCCACGCCCAAGAAGCCACGAGGGAAAACCGTCGCTTGTTTTAAATGCCTCTGGGAACCGCTTTTATGCCACCACAGACCTTGGGGCTCTGGGCTTTCCTGGCGCCTTCAGCCTCAAAAATGCACCATTTCTCAATCCCCCCAAGACCAGCCTCAAAAAAGTCAAATGTCCGGAGATTGCTGCCACGACCAAGAAGTCACGAGGGAAAACCGTTGCTTGTTTTGAATTTTTCCTGGAACCGCTTGCATCGCCCCACAGACCTTGGGTCTCTCAGCTCTCCTGGCGCATTCAGCCTCAAAACCACCATTGCGCACTTATTCTGTGGTTGGCCTCAAAACCTGCAATTCTCCCGGTATTGCTGCCCTGTGCAAGTCGCCACGTGGGAAAACTGTGGCTTGTTTTGAAGGTCTCTGGGAACCACTTTTATCCCACCACAGACCTTTGGTCTCTGGGCTCTCCTGGCGCCTTCAGCCTCAAAAACGCACCATTTCTCACTCCCCCCAGGACCAGCCTCAAAAAAGTCAAATGTCCGGAGATTGCTGCCACGCCCAAGAAGCCACGAGGGAAAACCGTGGCTTGTTTTGAAGTTTTCCTGGAACCGCTTGCATCGCCCCACAGACCTTGGGTCTCTCAGCTCTCCTGGCAATTTCAGCCTCAAAACCACCATTGTTCACTTATTCTGTGGCTGACCTCAAAAAACCCAATTGTCCCAATATTGCTGCCATGTGCAAGTGGCCACGTGGGAAAACTGTGGCTTTTTTTGAAGGTCTCTGGGAACCGCTTTTATCCCACCACAGACCTTTGGTCTCTGGGCTCTCCTGGCGCCTTCAGCCTCAAAAACGCACCATTTCTCACTCCCCCCAGGACCAGCCTCAAAAAAGTCAAATGTCCGGAGATTGCTGCCACGCCCAAGAAGCCATTAGGGAAAACCGTTGCTTGTTTTGAAGTTTTCCTGGAACCGCTTGCATCGCCCCACAGACCTTGGGTCTCTCTGCTTTCCTGGCGCCTTCAGCCTGAAAACCACCATTGGTCACTTATTCTGTGGTTGGCCTCAAAAACCCCAATTGTCCCGATATTGCTGCCATGTGCAAGTGGCCATGTGGGAAAACTGTGGCCTTTTTTAAAGGTCTCTGGGAACCGCTTTTATCCCACCACAGACCTTGGGGCTCTGGGCTCTCCTGGCGCCTTCAGCCTCAAAACCACCATTGCTCACTTATTCCGTGGTTGGCCTCAAAAAATTCCAAACGTCCCAAAATTGCTGCCACGCCCAAGAAGCCACGAGGGAAAACCATCGCTTGTTTTGAAGTTTTCCTGGAACCGCTTACATTGCCCCACAGACCTTGGGTCTCTCGGCTCTCCTGGCGCCTTCAGCCTCAAAACCACCATTGCTCACTTATTCTGTGGCTGCCTCAAAAAACCCAATTGTCCCGATATTGCTGCCATGTGCAAGTGGCCACCTGGGAAAACTGTGGCTTTTTTAAAGGTCTCTGGGAACTGCTTTCATCCCACCACAGACCTTTGGTCTCTGGGCTCTCCTGGCGCCTTCAGCCTCAAAACCACCATTGCTCACTCCTCCCAGGACCAGCCTCAAAAAAGTCAAATGTCCCAATATTGCTGCCATGCCCAAGAAGCCACGAGGGAAAACCGTGGCTTGTTTTGAAGTTTTCCTGGAACCGCTTGCATCCCACCACAGACCTTGGGTCTCTCGGCTCTCCTGGCGCCTTCAGCCTCAAAACCACCATTGCTCACGTATTCCGTGGTTGGCCTCAAAAAACCCAATTGTCCCGATATTGCTGCCATGTGCAAGTGGCCACGTGGGAAAACTGTGGCTTGTCTTAAATGTCTCTGGGAACCGCTTTTATCCCACCACAGACCTTGGGGCTCTGGGCTCTCCTGGCGCCTTCAGCCTCAAAACCACCCTTTCTCACTCCCCCAGGACCAGCATCAAAAAAACCCAATTTTTTCCCGATATTGCTGACACGCCCAAGCAGCCACGAGGGAAAACCATGGCTTGTTTTGAAGTTTTCCTGGATCCACTTGCATCGCCCCACAGACCTTGGGTCTCTCGGCTCTCCTGGCGCCTTCAACCTCAAAAACACACCATTTCTCACTCCCCCCAGGACCAGCCTCAAAAAAGTCAAATGTCCGGAGATTGCTGCCACGCCCAAGAAGCCACGAGGGAAAACCGTCGCTTGTTTTGAAGTTTTCCTGGAACCGCTTGCATCGCCCCACAGACCTTGGGTCTCTCTGCTTTCCTGGTGCCTTCAGCCTGAAAACCACCATTGCTCACTCCCCCCAGGACCAGCCTCAAAAAACACAATTGTCCCGATATTGCTACCATATTGAAGCAGCCACCTGGGAAAACTGTGGCTTATTTTAAAGGTCTCTGGGAACTGCTTGCATTGCCCCACAGACCTTTGGACTCTGGGCTTTCCTGGTGCCTTCAGCCTCAAAACCACAATTGCTCAATTATTCTGTGGTTGGCCTCAAAACCCGCAATTGTCCCGATATTGCTGCCATGTGCAAGTCGCCACGTGGGAAAACTGTGGCTTGTTTTAAAGGTCTCTGGGAACCGCTTTTATCCCACCAGAGACCTTTGGTCTCTGGGCTCTCCTGGCGCTTTCAGCCTCAAAATCACCCTTTCTCACTCCCCCCAGGACCAGCCTCAAAAAAGTCAAATGTCCGGAGATTGCTGCCACGCCCAAGACCTGGAACCGCTTACATCGCCCCACAGACCTTGGGTCTCTCAGCTCTCCTGGCGCCTTCAGCCTCAAAACCACCCTTTCTCACTCTCCCCAGGACCAGCCTCAAAAACCCAATTGTCCCAGAATTGTTGCCATGCCCAAGAAGCCACGAGGGAAAATCATGGCTTGTTTTAAATGCCTCTGGGAACCGCTTTTATGCCACCACAGACCTTGGGGTTCTGGGCTCTCCTGGCACCTTCAGCCGCAAAACCATCCTTTCTTACTCTCCCCAGGACCAGCCTCAAAAACCCAATTGTCCCAGAATTGTTGCCACGCCCAAGAAGCCACGAGGGAAAACCATGGCTTGTTTTAAATGTCTCTGGGAACCGCTTTTATGCCACCAGAGACCTTGGGGCTCTGGGCTCTCCTGGTGCTTTCAGCCTCAAAAACCAGTCTTTCTCACTCCTGCCAGGGCCGGCCTCAAAAATAGCAAACATCCCAAAATTGTTGCCACGCCCAAGAAGCCACGAGGGAAAACCGTGGCGTGTTTTGAAGTTTTCCTGGAACCGCTTGCATCGCCCCACAGACCTTGGGTCTCTCGGCTCTCCTGGCGCCTTCACCCTCAAAACCACCATTGCTCACTTATTCTGTGGTTGGCCTCAAAACCCGCAATTGTCCCGATATTGCTGCCATGTGCAAGTGGCCACGTGGGAAAACTGTGGCTTGTTTTAAAGGTCTCTGGGAACCGCTTTTATCCCACCACAGACCTTGGGGCTCTGGGCTCTCCTGGCGCCTTCAGCCTCAAAACCACCATTGCTCACGTATTCCGTGCTTGGCCTCAAAAATTCCAAACGCCCAAAATTGCTGCCACGCCCAAGAAGCCACGAGGGAAAACCGTGGCTTTTTTTGAAGTTTTCCTGGAACCGCTTACATTGCCCCACAGACCTTGGGTCTCTCGGCTCACCTGGCGCCTTCAGCCTCAAAACCACCCTTTCTCACTCCCCCCAGGACCAGCCTCAAAAAACCCAATTGTCCTGATATTGCTACCATATCGAAGCAGCCACCTGGGAAAACTGTGGCTTATTTTAAAGGTCTCTGGGAACTGCTTGCATTGCCCCACAGACCTTTGGACTCTGGGCTTTCCTGGCGCCTTCAGCCTCAAAACCACCATTGCTCACTTATTCTGTGGTTGGCCTCAAAAAACCTAATTGTTCCAATAGTGCTGCCATGTGCAAGTGGCCACGTGGGAAAACTGTGGCTTGTCTTAAAGGTCTCTGGGAACCGCTTTTATCCCACCACAGACCTTGGGGCTCTGGGCTCTCCTGGCGCCTTCAGCCTCAAAAACGCACCATTTCTCACTCCCCCCAGGACCAGCCTCAAAAAAGTCAAATGTCCGGAGATTGCTGCCACGCCCAAGAAGCCACGAGGGAAAACCGTCGCTTGTTTTGAAGTTTTCCTGGAACCGCTTGCATCGCCCCACAGACCTTGGGTCTCTCTGCTTTCCTGGTGCCTTCAGCCTGAAAACCACCATTGCTCACTCCCCCCAGGACCAGCCTCAAAAAACACAATTGTCCCGATATTGCTACCATATTGAAGCAGCCACCTGGGAAAACTGTGGCTTATTTTAAAGGTCTCTGGGAACTGCTTGCATTGCCCCACAGACCTTTGGACTCTGGGCTTTCCTGGCGCCTTCAGCCTCAAAACCACAATTGCTCAATTATTCTGTGGTTGGCCTCAAAACCCGCAATTCTCCCGATATTGCTGCCATGTGCAAGTCGCCACGTGGGAAAACTGTGGCTTGTTTTGAAGGTCTCTGGGAACCACTTTTATCCCACCACAGACCTTTGGTCTCTGGGCTCTCCTGGCGCCTTCAGCCTCAAAAACGCACCATTTCTCACTCCCCCCTGGACCAGCCTCAAAAAAGTCAAATGTCTGGAGATTGCTGCCACGCCCAAGAAGCCACGAGGGAAAACCGTCGCTTGTTTTGAAGTTTTCCTGGAACCGCTTGCATCGCCCCACAGACCTTGGGTCTCTCGGCTCTCCTGGCGCCTTCAGCCTCAAAACCACCATTGTTCACTTATTCTGTGGCTGACCTCAAAAAACCCAATTGTCCCAATATTGCTGCCATGTGCAAGTGGCCACATGGGAAAACTGTGTCTTGTTTTAAAGGTCTCTGGGAACCGCTTTTATCCCACCACAGACCTTGGGGCTCTGGGCTCTCCTGGCACCTTCAGCCTCAAAAACGCACCATTTCTCACTCCCCCCAGGACCAGCCTCAAAAAAGTCAAATGTCCCAAAATTGCTGCCATGCCCAAGAAGCCATGAGGTAAAACCGTTGCTTGTTTTGAACTTTTCCTGGAACCGCTTGCATCAATCCACAGACCTTGGGTCTCTCGGCTCTCCTGGCGCCTTCAGCCTCAAAACCACCATTGCTCACGTATTCCGTGGTTGGCCTCAAAAAACCCAATTGTCCCGATATTGCTGCCATGTGCAAGTGGCCACGTGGGAAAACTGTGGCTTGTCTTAAAGGTCTCTGGGAACCGCTTTTATCCCACCACAGACCTTGGGGCTCTGGGCTCTCCTGGCGCCTTCAGCCTCAAAACCACCCTTTCTCACTCCCCCAGGACCAGCGTCAAAAAAACCCAATTTTTCCCGATATTGCTGCCACGCCCAAGAAGCCACGAGGGAAAACCATCGCTTGTTTTGAAGTTTTCCTGGATCCACTTGCATCGCCCCACAGACCTTGGGTCTCTCGGCTCTCCTGGCACCTTCAGCCTCAAAACCACCCTTTCTCACTCTCCCCAGGACCAGCCTCAGAAACCCAATTGTCCCAGAGTTGTTGCCATGCCCAAGAAGCTACAAGGGAAAATCATGGCTTGTTTTAAATGCCTCTGGGATCCGCTTTTATGCCACCACAGACCTTGGGGTTCTGGGCTCTCCTGGCACCTTCAGCCTCAAAACCATCCTTTCTCACTCTCCCCAGGACCAGCCTCACAGACCCAATTGTCCCAGAATTGTTGCCACGCCCAAGAAGCCACGAGGGAAAACCATGGCTTGTTTTAAATGTCTCTGGGAACCGCTTTTATGCCACAAGAGACCTTGGGGCTCTGGGCTCTCCTGGTGCTTTCAGCCTCAAAAACCACTCTTTCTCACTCCTGCCAGGGCCGGCCTCAAAAATAGCAAACATCCCAAAATTGCTGCCACGCCCAAGAAGCCACGAGGGAAAACCGTGGCGTGTTTTGAAGTTTTCCTGGAACCGCTTGCATCGCCCCACAGACCTTGGGTCTCTCGGCTCTCCTGGCGCCTTCAGCCTCAAAACCACCATTGCTCACTTATTCTGTGGTTGGCCTCAAAACCCGCAATTGTCCCGATATTGCTGACATGTGCAAGTGGCCACGTGGGAAAACTGTGGCTTGTTTTAAAGGTCTCTGGGAACCGCTTTTATCCCACCACAGACCTTGGGGCTCTGGGCTCTCCTGGCGCCTTCAGCCTCAAAACCACCATTGCTCACGTATTCCGTGGTTGGCCTCAAAAATTCCAAACGCCCAAAATTGCTGCCACGCCCAAGAAGCCACGAGGGAAAACCGTGGCTTTTTTTGAAGTTTTCCTGGAACCGCTTACATCGCCCCACAGACCTTGGGTCTCTCGGCTCTCCTGGCGCCTTCAGCCTCAAAACCACCATTGCTCATTTATTCCGTGCTTGGCCTCAAAAATTCCAAACGTCCCAACATTGCTGCCATGCCCAAGAAGCCACGACGGAAAACCGTCGCTTGTTTTGAAGTTTTCCTGGAACCGCTTGCATCAGTCCACAGACCTTGGGTCTCTCGGCTCTCCTGGCGCTTTCAGCCTCAAAACCACCATTGCTCACTTATTCTGTGGTTGGCCTCAAAACCTGCAATTGTCCCGATATTGCTGCCATGTGCAAGTGGCCACGTGGGAAAACTGTGGCTTGTTTTAAAGGTCTCTGGGAACCGCTTTTATCCCACCACAGACCTTGGGGCTCTGGGCTCTCCTGGCGCCTTCAGCCTCAAAACCACCATTGCTCACTTATTCTGTGGTTGGCCTCAAAAACCGCAATTGTCCCGATATTGCTGCCATGTGCAAGTGGCCACGTGGGAAAACTGTGGCTTGTTTTAAAGGTCTCTGGGAACCGCTTTTATCCCACCACAGACCTTGGGGCTCTGGGCTCTCCTGGTGCTTTCAGCCTCAAAAATGCACCATTTCTCACTCCCCGCAGGACCAGCCTCAAAAACCCCAATTGTCCCAAAATTCCTGCTACGCACAAGAAGCTACGAGGGAAAACCATCGCTTGTTTTGAAGTTTTCCTGGAACTGCTTGCATCGCCCTACAGACCTTGGGTCTCTCGGCTCTCCTGGCGCTTTCAGCCTCAAAACCACCATTGCTCACTTATTCTGTGGCTGGCCTCAAAAAACCCAATTGTCCCAACATTGCTGCCATGTGCAAGTGGCCACGTGGGAAAACTGTGGCTTGTCTTAAAGGTCTCTGGGAACCGCTTTTATCCCACCACAGACCTTGGGTCTCTCGGCTCTCCTGGCGCCTTCAGCCTCAAAACCACCATTGCTCACGTATTCCGTGGTTGGCCTCAAAAAACCCAATTGTCCCGATATTGCTGTCATGTGCAAGTGGCCACGTGGGAAAACTGTGGCTTGTCTTAAATGTCTCTGGGAACCGCTTTTATCCCACCACAGACCTTGGGGCTCTGGGCTCTCCTGGCGCCTTCAGCCTCAAAACCACCCTTTCTCACTCCCCCAGGACCAGCGTCAAAAAAACCCAATTTTTCCCGATATTGCTGCCACGCCCAAGCAGCCACGAGGGAAAACCATGGCTTGTTTTGAAGTTTTCCTGGATCCACTTGCATCGCCCCACAGACCTTGGGTCTCTCGGCTCTCCTGGCGCCTTCAGCCTCAAAAACGCACCATTTCTCACTCCCCCCAGGACCAGCCTCAAAAAAGTCAAATGTCCGGAGATTGCTGCCACGTCCAAGAAGCCACGAGGGAAAACCGTCGCTTGTCTTGAAGTTTTCCTGGAACCGCTTGCATCGCCCCACAGACCTTGGGTCTCTCTGCTTTCCTGGCGCCTTCAGCCTGAAAACCACCATTGGTAACTTATTCTGTGGTTGGCGTCAAAAACCCCAATTGTCCCGATATTGCTGTCATGTTGAAGAGGCCATGTGGGAAAAGTGTGGCCTTTTTTAAAGGTCTCTGGGAACTGCTTTTATCCCACCACAGACCTTGGGGCTCTGGGCTCTCCTGGCGCCTTCAGCCTCAAAACCACCATTGCTCACTTATTCCGTGCTTGGCCTCAAAAATTGCAAACGTCCCAAAATTGCTGCCACGCCCAAGAAGCCACGAGGGAAAACCATCGCTTGTTTTGAAGTTTTCCTGGAACCGCTTGCATCGCCCCACAGACCTTGGGTCTCTCGGCTCTCCTGGCGCCTTCAGCCTCAAAACCACCCTTTCTCACTCTCCCCAGGACCAGCCTCAAAAACCCAATTGTCCCAGAATTGTTGCCATGCCCAAGAAGCTACAAGGGAAAATCATGGCTTGTTTTAAATGCCTCTGGGAACCGCTTTTATGCCACCACAGACCTTTGGGTTCTGGGCTCTCCTGGTGCCTTCAGCCTCAAAACCATCCTTTCTCACTCTCCCCAGGACCAGCCTCAAAAACCCAATTGTCCCAGAATTGTTGCCACGCCCAAGAAGCCACGAGGGAAAACCATGGCTTGTTTTAAATGTCTCTGGGAACCGCTTTTATGCCACCAGAGACCTTGGGGCTCTGGGCTCTCCTGGTGCTTTCAGCCTCAAAAACCACTCTTTCTCACTACTGCCAGGGCCGGCCTCAAAAATAGCAAACATCCCAAAATTGCTGCCACGCCCAAGAAGCCACGAGGGAAAACCGTGGCGTGTTTTGAAGTTTTCCTGGAACCGCTTGCATCGCCCCACAGACCTTGGGTCTCTCGGCTCTCCTGGCGCCTTCAGCCTCAAAACCACCATTGCTCACTTATTCTGTGGTTGGCCTCAAAACCCGCAATTGTCCCGATATTGCTGACATGTGCAAGTAGCCACGTGGGAAAACTGTGGCTTGTTTTAAAGGTCTCTGGGAACCGCTTTTATCCCACCACAGACCTTGGGGCTCTGGGCTCTCCTGGCGCCTTCAGCCTCAAAACCACCATTGCTCACGTATTCCGTGGTTGGCCTCAAAAATTCCAAACGCCCAAAATTGCTGCCACGCCCAAGAAGCCACGAGGGAAAACCGTGGCTTTTTTTGAAGTTTTCCTGGAACCGCTTACATCGCCCCACAGACCTTGGGTCTCTCGGCTCTCCTGGCGCCTTCAGCCTCAAAACCACCATTGCTCATTTATTCCGTGCTTGGCCTCAAAAATTCCAAACGTCCCAACATTGCTGCCACGCCCAAGAAGCCACGACGGAAAACCGTCGCTTGTTTTGAAGTTTTCCTGGAACCGCTTGCATCAGTCCACAGACCTTGGGTCTCTCGGCTCTCCTGGCGCTTTCAGCCTCAAAACCACCATTGCTCACTTATTCTGTGGTTGGCCTCAAAACCTGCAATTGTCCCGATATTGCTGCCATGTGCAAGTGGCCACGTGGGAAAACTGTGGCTTGTTTTGAAGGTCTCTGGGAACCGCTTTTATCCCACCACAGACCTTGGGGCTCTGGGCTCTCCTGGCGCCTTCAGCCTCAAAACCACCATTGCTCACTTATTCTGTGGTTGGCCTCAAAACCTGCAATTGTCCCGATATTGCTGCCATGTGCAAGTGGCCACGTGGGAAAACTGTGGCTTGTTTTAAAGGTCTCTGGGAACCGCTTTTATCCCACCACAGACCTTGGGGCTCTGGGCTCTCCTGGTGCTTTCAGCCTCAAAAACGCACCATTTCTCACTCCCCCCAGGACCAGCCTCAAACACCCCAATTGTCCCAAAATTGTTGCTACGCACAAGAAGCCACGAGGGAAAACCATCGCTTGTTTTGAAGTTTTCCTGGAACTGCTTGCATCGCCCTACAGACCTTGGGTCTCTCGGCTCTCCTGGCGCTTTCAGCCTCAAAACCACCATTGCTCACCTATTCTGTGGCTGGCCTCAAAAAACCCAATTGTCCCAACATTGCTGCCATGTGCAAGTGGCCACGTGGGAAAACTGTGGCTTGTCTTAAAGGTCTCTGGGAACCGCTTTTATCCCACCACAGACCTTGGGGCTCTCGGCTCTCCTGGCGCCTTCAGCCTCAAAAAACGCACCATTTCTCACTCCCCCCAGGACCAGCCTCAAAAAAGTCAAATGTCCGGAGATTGCTGCCACGCCCAAGAAGCCACGAGGGAAAACCATCGCTTGTTTTGAAGTTTTCCTGGAACCGCTTACATCGCCCCACAGACATTGGGTCTCTCGGCTCTCCTGGCGCCTTCAGCCTGAAAACCACCATTGGTCACTTATTCTGTGGTTGGCCTCAAAAAACCTAATTGTCCCAATATTGCTGCCATGTGCAAGTGGCCACGTGGGAAAACTGTGGCTTGTTTTGAAGGTCTCTGGGATCCGATTTTATCCCACCACAGACCTTGGGGCTCTGGGCTCTCCTGGCGCTTTCAGCCTGAAAACCACCATTTCTCACTCCCCCCAGGACCAGCCTGAAAAAAGTCAAATGTCCTGAGATTGCTGCCACGCCCAAGAAGCCACGAGGGAAAACCGTCGCTTGTTTTGAAGTTTTCCTGGAACCGCTTGCATCGCCCCACAGACCTTGGGTCTCTCGGCTCTCCTGGCGCCTTCAGCCTGAAAAACACCCTTTCTCACTCCCCCCAGGACCAGCCTCAAAAAACCCAATTGTCCCGATATTGCTGCCATGCCCAAGAAGCCACGAGGGAAAATCATGGCTTGTTTTAAATATCTCTGGGAACCGCTTTTATGCCACCAGAGAGCTTGGGGCTCTGGGCTCTCCTGGTGCTTTTAGCCTGAAAAACCACTCTTTCTCACTCCTGCCAGGGCCGGCCTCAAAAATAGCAAACATCCCAAAATTGCTGCCACGCCCAAGAAGCCATGAGGGAAAACCGTGGCGTGTTTTGAAGTTTTCCTGGAACCGCTTGCATCGCCCCACAGACCTTGGGGCTCTTGGTTTTCCTGGTGCCTTCAACCTCAAAACCACCATTGCTCACTTATTCTGTGGCTGGCCTCAAAACCCGCAATTGTCCCGATATTGCTGCCATGTGCAAGTGGCCACGTGGGAAATCTGTGGCTTGTTTTAAAGGTCTCTGGGAACCGCTTTTATCCCACCACAGACCTTGGGGCTCTGGGCTCTCCTGGCGCCTTCAGGCTCAAAAACTCACCATTTCTCACTCCCCCCAGGACCAGCCTCAAAAACCCCAATTGTCCCAAAATTGCTGCTACGCACAAGAAGCCACGAGGGAAAACCATCACTTGTTTTGAAGTTTTCCTGGAACTGCTTGCATCGCCCCACAGACCTTGGGTCTCTCGACTTTTCTGGCGCTTTCAGCCTCAAAACCACCTTTGTTCACTTATTCTGTGGCTGACCTCAAAAAACCCAATTGTCCCAATATTGCTGCCATGTGCAAGTGGCCACGTGGGAAAACTGTGTCTTGTTTTAAAGGTCTCTGGGAACCGCTTTTATCCCACCACAGACCTTGGGGCTCTGGGCTCTCCTGGCGCTTTCAGCCTCAAAACAACCATTTCTCACTCCCCCCAGGACCAGCCTCAAAAAAGTCAAATGTCCGGAGATTGCTGCCACGCCCAAGAAGCCACGAGGGAAAACCATCGCTTGTTTTGAAGTTTTCCTGGAACCGCTTACATCGCCCCACAGACCTTGGGTCTCTCGGCTCTCCTGGCACTTTCAGCCTCAAAACCGCCATTTTTCACTTATTCTGTGGTTGGCCTCAAAACACCTAATTGGCCCAATACTGCTGCCATGTGCAAGTGGCCACGTGGGAAAACTGTGGCTTGTTTTGAAGGTCTCTGGGAACCGCTTTTATCCCACCACAGACCTTGGGGCTCTGGGCTCTCCTGGCGCCTTCAGCCTCAAAAACGCACCATTTCTCACTCCCCCCAGGACCAGCCTGAAAAACCCCAATTGTCCCAAAATTGCTGCTACGCACAAGAAGCCATGAGGGAAAACCATCGCTTGTTTTGAAGTTTTCCTGGAACTGCTTGCATCGCCCTACAGACCTTGGGTCTCTCGGCTCTCCTGGCGCCTTCAGCCTCAAAACCACCATTGCTCCCTTATTGTGTGGCTGGCCTCAAAAAACCCAATTGTCCCAACATTGCTGCCATGTGCAAGTGGCCACATGGGAAAACTGTGGCTTGTCTTAAAGGTCTCTGGGAACCGCTTTTATCCCACCACAGACCTTGGGGCTCTCGGCTCTCCTGGTGCCTTCAGCCTCAAAAACGCACCATTTCTCACTCCCCCCAGGACCAGTCTCAAAAAAGTCAAATGTCCGGAGATTGCTGCCACGCCCAAGAAGCCACCAGGGAAAACCGTCGCTTGTTTTGAAGTTTTCCTGGAACCGCTTGCATCGCCCCACAGACCTTGGGTCTCTCGGCTCTCCTGGCGCCTTCAGCCTCAAAACCACCCTTTCTCACTCCCCCCAGGACCAGCCTCAAAAAACCCAATTGTCCCAAAATTATTGCCATGCCCAAGAAGCCACGAGGGAAAACCATGGCTTGTTTTAAATGTCTCTGGGAACCGCTTTTATGCCACCACAGACCTTGGGGCTCTGGGCTCTCCTGGTGCCTTCAGCCTCAAAACCACCATTGCTCACTTATTCTGTGGTTGGCCTCAAAACCCGCAATTTTCCCGATATTCCTGACATGTGCAAGTCGCCACGTGGGAAAACTGTGGCTTGTTTTGAAGGTCTCTGGGAACCGCTTTTATCCCACCACAGACCTTTGGTCTCTGGGCTCTCCTGGCGCCTTCAGCCTCAAAAACGCACCATTTCTCACTCCCCCCAGGACCAGCCTGAAAAAAGTCAAATGTCCCAAAATTGCTGCCACGCCCAAGAAGCCACGAGGGAAAACCGTCGCTTGTTTTGAAGTTTTCCTGGAACCGCTTACATCGCCCCACAGACATTGGGTCTCTCGGCTCTCCTGGCGCCTTCAGCCTGAAAACCACCATTGGTCACTTATTCTGTGTTTGGCCTCAAAAAACCTAATTGTTCCAATATTGCTGCCATGTGCAAGTGGCCACGTGGGAAAACTGTGGTTTGTTTTGAAGGTCTCTGGGATCCGATTTTATCCCACCACAGACCTTGGGGCTCTGGGCTCTCCTGGCGCTTTCAGCCTCAAAACCACCATTTCTCACTCCCCCCAGGACCAGCCTGAAAAAAGTCAAATGTCCTGAGATTGCTGCCACGCCCAAGAAGCCACGAGGGAAAACCGTCGCTTGTTTTGAAGTTTTCCTGGAACCGCTTACATCGCCCCACAGACCTTGGGTCTCTCGGCTCTCCTGGCGCCTTCAACCTGAAAAACACCCTTTCTCACTCCCCCCAGGACCAGCCTCAAAAAACCCAATTGTCCCGATATTGCTGCCATGCCCAAGAAGCCACGAGGGAAAATCATTGCTTGTTTTAAATATCTCTGGGAACCGCTTTTATGCCACCAGAGACCTTGGGGCTCTGGGCTCTCCTGGTGCTTGTAGCCTGAAAAACCACTCTTTCTAACTCCTGCCACGGCTGGCCGCAAAAATAGCAAACATCCCAAAATTGCTGCCACGCCCAAGAAGCCATGAGGGAAAACCGTGGCGTGTTTTGAAGTTTTCCTGGAACCGCTTGCATCTCTCCACAGACCTTGGGTCTCTCGGCTTTCCTGGCGCCTTCAGCCTCAAAACCACCATTGCTCACTTATTCTGTGGTTGGCCTCAAAACCCGCAATTGTCCCGATATTGCTGCCATGTGCAAGTGGCCACGTGGGAAAACTGTGGCTTGTTTTAAAGGTCTCTGGGAACCGCTTTTATCCCACCACAGACCTTGGGGCTCTGGGCTCTCCTGGCGCCTTCAGCCTCATAACGCACCATTTCTCACTCCCCCCAGGACCAGCCTCAAAAACCCCAATTGTCCCAAAATTGCTGCTACGCACAAGAAGCCACGAGGGAAAACCATCGCTTGTTTTGAAGTTTTCCTGGAACTGCTTGCATCGCCCCACAGACCTTGGGTCTCTCGACTCTCCTGGCGCTTTCAGCCTCAAAACCACCTTTGTTCACTTATTCTGTGGCTGGCCTCAAAAAACCCAATTGTCCCAATATTGCTGCCATGTGGAAGTGGCCATGTGGGAAAACTGTGGCTTGTTTTAAAGGTCTCTGGGAACCGCTTTTATCCCACCACAGACCTTGGGGCTCTGGGCTCTCCTGGCGCTTTCAGCCTCAAAACAACCATTTCTCACTCCCCCCAGGACCAGCCTCAAAAACCCAAATGTCCCAAAATTGTTGCCATGCCCAAGAAGCCACGAGGGAAAACCATGGCTTGCTTTAAATGTCTCTGGGAACCGCTTTTATCCCACCACCGACCTTGGGGCTCTGGGCTCTCCTGGCGCCTTCAGCCTCAAAACCACCATTGCTCACTTATTCTGTGGTTGGCCTCAAAAACCCCAATTGTCCCGATACTGATGCCATGTGCAAGTGGCCACGTGGGAAAACTGTGGCTTGTTTTAAACGTCTCTGGGAACCGCTTGCATCCTCCCTCAGAACTTTGGTTTACAGGCTTTCCTGGTGCCTCCAGGCTCAAAAATAGCATTTGTCACTTATACCAAACATCCCAAGATTCATGTTACCCCCAATCAGCCAGGTACGAAAACCATGGCTTGTTGTAAATGTCTCTGGGAACTGCTTGCATCGCCCCACAGACATTGGGTCTCTCGGCTCTCCTGGCGCCTTCAGCCTCAAAACAACCATTGCTCACTTATTCTGTGGTTGGCCTCAAAAACCCCAATTGTCCCGATATTGCTGCCATGTGCAAGTGGCCACGTGGGAAAACTGTGGCTTGTTTTAAAGGTCTCTGGGAAACTCTTTTATCCCACCGCAGACCTTGGGTGCCTCGGCTCTCCTGTTGCTTTCAGCCTCAAAACCACCCTTTCTCACTCCCCCCAGGACCAGCCTCAAAAGTCAAATGTCCGGAGATTGCTGCCACGCCCAAGAAGCCACGAGGGAAAACCGTGGCTTGTTTTGAAGTTTTCCTGGATCCGCTTGCATCGCCCCATAGACCTTGGGTCTCTTGGTATTCCTGGCGCCTTCAGCCTCAAAACCACCATTGCTCACTTATTCTGTGCTTGGCCTCAAAAACCCAATTGTCCCGATATTGCGGCCATGTGCAAGTGGCCACGTGGGAAAACTGTGGCTTGTTTTAAAGGTCTCTGGGAACCGCTTTTATCCCACCACAGACCTTGGGGCTCTGGGCTCTCCTGGCGCCTTCAGCCTCAAAACCACCATTGCTCACTTATTCCGTGCTTGGCCTCAAAAATACCAAACGTCCCAAAATTGCTGCCACGCCCAAGAAGCCACGAGGGAAAAACGTTGCTTGTTTTGAATTTTTCCTGGATCTGCTTACATCGCCCCACAGACCTTGGGTCTCTCGACTTTCGTGGCGCCTTCAGCCTCAAAACCACCATTGTTCACGTATTCCGTGGTTGGCCTCAAAAAACCCAATTGTCCCGATATTGCTGCCACGCCCAAGCAGCCATGAGGGAAAACTGTGGCATTTTTTAAAGGTCTCTGGGAACCGCTTTTATCCCACCACAGACCTTGGGGCTATGGGCTCTCCTGGCGCTTTTAGCCTCAAAACCACCCTTTCTCACTCCCCCCAGGACCAGCCTCAAAAAACCCAATTGTCCCGATATTGCTACCATATCGAAGCAGCCACCTGGGAAAACTGTGGCTTGTTTTAAAGTTTTCCTGGAACCTCTTGCATTGCCCCACAGACCTTTGGTCTCTGGACTTTCCTGGCGCTTTCAGCCTCAAAAACCACTCCTTCTCACTCCTGCCAGGGCCAGCCTCAAAAATAGCAAACGTCCCAAAATTGCTGCCACGCCCCAGCAGCCACGAGGGGAAAACTGTGGCTTCTTTTAAAGGTCTCTGGGAACCGCTGCAGCCCCCCTCAGAACTTTGGTTTCCAGCCTCTCCTGGCGCCTCCAGCCTCAAAACAACCATTGCTCACTTATTCTGTGGTTGGTCTCAAAACCCGCAATTGTCCCGATATTGCTGCCATGTGCAAGTGGCCACGTGGGAAAACTGTGGCTTGTTTTGAAGGTCTCTGGGAACCGCTTTTATCCCACCACAGACTTTTGGTCTCTCGGCTATCCTGGCACCTTCAGCCTTAAAAACGCACCATTTCTCACTCCCCCCAGGACCAGCCTCAATAAAGTCAAATGTCCGGAGATTGCTGCCACGCCCAAGAAGCCACGAGGGAAAACCGTCGCTTGTTTTGAAGTTTTCCTGGAACCGCTTGCATCGCCCCACAGACATTGGGTCTCTCGGCTCTCCTGGCGCTTTCAGCCTCAAAACCACCATTGCTCCCTTATTCTGTGGTTGGCCTCAAAAACCCCAATTGTCCCGATATTGCTGCCATGTGCAAGTGGCCACGTGGGAAAACTGTGGCTTGTTTTGAAGGTCTCTGGGAACCGCTTTTATCCCACCACAGACCTTGGGGCTCTGGGCTCTCCTGGCGCCTTCAGCCTCAAAACCACCCTTTCTCAATCCCCCCAGGACCAGCCTCAAAAAAGTCAAATGTCCGGACATTGCTGCCACGATGAAAAAATCGTCGCTTGTTTTGAAGTTTTCCTGGAACCGCTTGCATCGCCCCACAGACCTTGGGTCTCTCGGCTCTCCTGGCACCTTCAACCTCAAAAACGCACCATTGCTCACTTATTGTCTGGTTGGCCTCAAAAATACCCAAAGTCCCAAGATTGCTGCCACGCCCAAGCAGCCACGTGGGAAAACTGTGGCTTGTCTTAAAGGTCTCTGGGAACCGCTTTTATCCCACCACAGACCTTCGGTCTCTGGGCTCTCCCGGCGCTTTGAGCCTCAAAACCACCATTGCTCACTTATTCTGTGGTTGGGCTCAAAAAACCCAATTGTCCCGATATGGCTGCCAAGCCTAAGCAGCCATGAGGGAAAACTGTGGCATTTTTTAAAGGTCTCTGGGAACCGCTTTTATGCCACCAGAGACCTTGAGGCTCTGGGCTCTCCTGGCGCCTTTAGCCTCAAAACAACCATTTCTCACTCCGCCAGGACCAGCCTCAAAAAAACACAATTGTCCCGATATTGCTGCCACGCCCAAGCAGCCACGAGGGAAAATCATGGCTTGTCTTAAAGGTCTCTGGGAACCGCTTTTATGCCACCACAGACCTTGGGTCTCTCGGCTCTCCTGGCGCCTTCAGCCTCAAAACCACCATTGGTCACTTATTCTGTGGTTGGCCTCAAAAAACCCCAATTGTCCCGATATTGCTGCCATGTGCAAGAGGCCATGTGGGAAAACTGTGGCCTTTTTTAAAGGTCTCTGGGAACCGCTTTTATCCCACCACAGACCTTGGGGCTCTGGGCTCTCCTGGCGCCTTCAGCCTCAAAAGCACCATTGCTCATTTATTCCGGGCTTGGCCTCAAAAATTCCAACGTCCTAAAATTGCTGCCACGCCCAAGAAGCCACGAGGGAAAACCGTCACTTGTTTTGAAGTTTTCCTGGAACCGCTTGCATCGCCCCACAGACCTTGGAGCTCTCGGCTTTCCTGGCACTTTCAGCCTGAAAAACCACTCTTTCCCAGTCCTGCCAGGGCCGGCCTCAA
The DNA here is from genome assembly GCA_947846985.1 of Fratercula arctica. Classification (NCBI taxonomy): domain Eukaryota; kingdom Metazoa; phylum Chordata; class Aves; order Charadriiformes; family Alcidae; genus Fratercula; species Fratercula arctica. The sequence goes on from CANTUZ010000027.1 coordinate 2,106,113, forward strand.
AAATAGCAAACATCCCAAAATTGCTGCCACGCCCAAGAATTCACGAAGGAAAACCGTGGCTTGTTTTGAAGTTTTCCTGGAACCACTTGCATCACCTCACAGACCTTGGGGCTCTGGCCTCTCCTGGTGCCTTCAGCCTCAAAACCACCATTGCTCACTTATTCCGTGATTGGCCTCAAAAATACCAAACGTCCCAAGATTGCTGCCACGCCCAAGAAGCCACGAGGGAAAACGTGGCTTGTTTTGAAGTTTTCCTGGAACCGCTTGCATCGCCCCACAGACCTTGGGGCTCTGGGCTCTCCTGGCGCCTTCAGCCTCAAAACCACCATTGTTCACTTATTCTGTGGTTGGCCTCAAAAACCCAAATTGTCCCGATATTGCTGCCATGTGCAAGTGGACACGAGGGAAAACTGTGGCTTGTTTTAAACGTCTCTGGGAACCGCTTGCATCCCCCCTCAGAACTTTGGTTTCCAGGCTTTCCTGGTGCCTCCTGGTTAAAAAATAGCATTTGTCACTTATACCAAACGTCCCAAGATTCATGTTACCCCCAATCAGCCATGTGGGAAAACCATGGATTGTTGTAAATGTCTCTGGGAACTGCTTGCATCGCCCCACAGACCTTGGGTCTCTCGGCTCTCCTGGTGCCTTCAGCCTCAAAACCACCATTGCTCACTTATTCTGTGGTTGGCCTCAAAAAACCCAATTGTCCCGATATTGCTGCCATGTGCAAGTGGCCACGTGGGAAAACTGTGGCTTGTCTTCAAGGTCTCTGGGATCCGCTTTTATCCCACGACAGACCTTGGGGCTCTGGGCTCTCCTGGCGCTTTCAGCCTCAAAACCACCATTTCTCACTCCCCCCAGGACCAGCCTCAAAAAAGTCAAATGTCCGCAGATTGCTGCCACGCCCAAGAAGCCATGAGGGAAAACCGTCGCTTGTTTTTAAGTTTTCCTGGAACCGCTTGCATCGCCCCACACACCTTGGGTCTCTCGGCTTTCCTGGCACTTTCAGCCTCAAAAACCACTCTTTCTCACTCCTGCCAGGGCCAGCCTCAAAAATAGCAAACATCCCAAAATTGCTGCCACGCCCAAGAATCCACGATGGAAAACCGTGGCTTGTTTTGAAGTTTTCCTGGAACCGCTTGCATCGCCCCACAGACCTTGGGGCTCTGGGCTCTCCTGGCGCCTTCAGCCTCAAAACCACCATTGCTCACTTATTCCGTGGTTGGCCTCAAAAATACCAAACGTCCCAAGATTGCTGCCACGCCCAAAAATCCACGATGGAAAACCATGGCTTGTTTTGAAGTTTTCCTGGAACCGCTTGCATCAATCCACAGACCTTGGGTCTCTCGGCTCTCCTGGCGCCTTCAGCCTCAAAAGCACCATTGCTCACTTATTCTGTGGTTGGCCTCAAAAAACCCTATTGTCCCGATATTGCTGCCACGCCCAAGCAGCCACGAGGGAAAATCATGGCTTGTCTTAAAGGTCTCTGGGAACCGCTTTTATCCCACCAGAGACCTTGGGGCTCTGGGCTCTCCTGGCGCCTTCAGCCTCAAAACCACCATTGCTCACTTATTGCGGGCTTGGCCTCAAAAATTCCAAACGTCCTAAAATTGCTGCCATGCCCAAGAAGCCACGAGGGAAAACCATCGGTTGTTTTGAAGTTTTCCTGGAACCGCTTGCATCGCCCCACAGACCTTGGGGCTCTCGGCTTTCCTGGCACTTTCAGCCTGAAAAACCACTCTTTCTCACTCCTGCCAGGGCCGGCCTCAAAAATAGCAAACATCCCAAAATTGCTGCCACGCCCAAGAATCCACGAAGGAAAACCGTGGCTTGTTTTGAAGTTTTCCTGGAACCGCTTCCATCGCCCCACAGACCTTGGGTCTCTCGGCTCTCCTGGCGCCTTCAGCCTTAAAACCACCATTGCTTACTTATTCTGTGGTTGGTCTCAAAAAACCCAGTTGTCCCGATATTGCTGCCACGCCCAAGTAGCCACGAGGGAAAACTGTGGCTTTTTTTAAATGTCTCTGGGAACCAATTTTATCCCACCACAGACCTTGGGTCTCTCGGCTCTCCTGGCGCCATCAGCTTCAAAACCACCATTGCTCACTCCCCCAGGACCAGCCTCAAAAAAAACCCAATTGTCCCGATATTGCTGCCACGCCCAAGCAGCCACGAGGGAAAACTGTGGCTTGTTTTAAATGTCTCTGGGAACCGCTGTTATCCCACCACAGACCTTGGGGCTCTGGGCTCTCCTGGCGCCTTCAGCCTCAAAACCACCATTGCTCACTTATTCTGTGCTTGGCCTCAAAAACCCCAATTGTCCCGATATTGCTGCCATGTGCAAGTGGACACGAGGGAAAACTGTGGCTTTTTTTAAAGGTCTCTGGGAACCGCTTTTATCCCACCAGAGACCTTGGGGCTCTGGGCTCTCCTGGTGCCTCCAGCCTCAAAACCACCATTGCTCACTTATTCTGTGGTTGGCCTCAAAAAACCCAATTGTCCCGGTACTGCTGCCACGCCCAAGCAGCCACGAGGGAAAACTGTCGCTTGCTCTAAAGGTCTCTGGGAACGGCTTTTATCCCACCACAGACCTTGGGGCTCTGGGCTCTCCTGGCGCTTTCAGCCTCAAAACCACTCTTTCTCACTCCCCCCAGGACCAGCCTCAAAAAAGTGAAATGTCCGGAGATTGCTGCCACGCCCAAGAAGCCACGAGGGAAAACCGTCGCTTGTTTTGAAGTTTTCCTGGAACCGCTTGCATCGCCCCACAGACCTTGGGTCTCTCGGCTCTCCTGGCACCTTCAGCCTCAAAACCACCATTGCTCACTTATTCTGTGGTTGGCCTCAAAAACCCCAATTGTCCCGATATTGCTGCCACGCTAGCAAGTGCCATGTTGGGAAAACTGTGGCTTGTCTTAAAGGTCTCTGGGAACCGCTTTTATCCCACCGCAGACATTGGGGCTCTGGGCTCTTCTGGCGCCTTCAGCCTCAAAACCACCATTGCTCACTTATTCCGTGCTTGGCATCAAAAATTCCAAACATCCCAAAATTGCTGCCACGCCCAAGAAGCCACGAAGGAAAACCGTGGCTTGTTTTGAAGTTTTCCTGGAACCGCTTGCATCGCCCCACAGACCTTGGGTCTCTCGGCTCTCCTGGCGCCTCCAGCCTTAAAACCACCATTGCTTACTTATTCTGTGGTTGGCCTCAAAAAACCCAGTTGTCCCGATATTGCTGCCACGCCCAAGCAGCCACGAGGGAAAACTGTCGCTTGCTCTAAAGGTCTCTGGGAATGGCTTTTATCCCACCACAGACCTTGGGGCTCTGGGCTCTCCTGGCGCCTTCAGCCTCCAAACCACCATTGCTCACTCCCCCAGGACGAGCCTCAAAAAAACCCAATTGTCCCGATATTGCTGCCACGCCCAAGCAGCCACGAGGGAAAACTGTGGCTTTTTTTAAATGCCTCTGGGAACCGCTTTTATGCCACCACAGACCTTGGGGCTCTGGGCTCTCCTGGCGCCTTCAGCCTTAAAACCACCATTGCTCACTTATTCTGTGCTTGGCCTCAAAAACCCCAATTGTCCCGATATTGCTGCCATGTGCAAGTGGACAGGATGGAAAACTGTAGCTTTTTTTAAGGGTCTCTGGGAACCGCTTTTATCCCACCACAGACCTTGGGGCTCTGGGCTCTCCTGGCGCCTCCAGCCTCAAAACCACCATTGCTCACTTATTCTGTGGTTGGCCTCAAAAAACCCAATTGTCCCGATATTGCTGCCACGCCCAAGCAGCCACGAGGGAAAACTGTCGCTTGCTCTAAAGGTCTCTGGGAATGGCTTTTATGCCACCACAGACCTTGGGGCTCTGGGCTCTCCTGGCGCCTTCAGCCTCAAAACCACCCTTTGCCACTCCCCCCAGGACCAGCCTCAAAAAACCCTAATTGTCCCGATATTGCTGCCAAGCCTAAGCAGCCACGAGGGAAAACTTTGGCTTGTTTTAAAGGTCTCTGGGAACCACTTTTATCCCACCACAGACCTTGGGGCTCTGGGCTCTCCTGGCGCTTTCAGCCTCAAAACCACCCTTTCTCACTCCCCCCAGGACCAGCCTCAAAAAAGTCAAATGTCCGGAGATTGCTGCCACGCCCAAGAAGCCACGAGGGAAAACCGTCGCTTGTTTTCAATTTTTCCTGGAACCGCTTGCATCGCCCCACAGACCTTTGGTCCCTCGGCTCTCCTGGCGCCTTCAGCCTCAAAACCACCATTGCTCACTTATTCTGTGGTTGGCCTCAAAAACCCCAATTGTCCCGATATTGCTGCCATGTGCAAGTGGACACGAGGGAAAACTGTGGCTTGTTTTAAACGTCTCTGGGAACCGCTTGCATCCCCCCTCAGAACTTTGGTTTCCAGGCTTTCCTGGTGCCTCCAGGCTAAAAAATAGCATTTGTCACTTATACCAACCATCCCAAGATTCATGTTACCCCCAATCAGCCATGTGGGAAAAACATGGCTTGTTGTAAATGTCTCTGGGAACTGCTTGCATCGCCCCACAGACCTTGGGGCTCTGGGCTCTCCTGGCGCCTTCAGCCTCAAAACCACCATTGCTCACTTATTCTGTGGTTGGCCTCAAAAATACCAAATGTCCCAAGATTGCTGCCATGTGCAAGTGGCCACGAGGGAAAACTGCGCTTGTTTTAAAGGTCTCTGGGAAACGCTTTTATCCCACCACAGACCTTGGGGCTCTGGGCTCTCCTGGTGCTTTCAGCCTCAAAAACGCACCATTTCTCACTCCCCCCAGGACCAGCCTCAAAAACCCCAATTGTCCCAAAATTGCTGCCACACCCAAGAAGCCACGAGGGAAAACCGTCGCTTGTTTTGAATTTTTCCTGGAACCGCTTGCATCGCCCCACAGACCTTGGGTCTCTCGGCTCTCCTGGCACCTTCAGCCTCAAAACCACCATTGCTCACTTATTCTGTGGTTGGCCTCAAAAACCCCAATTGTCCCGATATTGCTGCCATGTGCAAGTGGCCATGTGGGAAAACTGTGGCTTGATTTAAAGGTCTCTGGGAACCACTTTTATCCCACCACAGACATTGGGGCTCTGGGCTCTTCTGGCGCCTTCAGCCTTAAAACCACCCATTCTCACTCCCCCCAGGACCAGCCTCAAAAAACCCAATTGTCCCAATATTGCTACCATATCCAAGCAGCCACCTGGGAAAACTGTGGCTTATTATAAAGGTGTCTGGGAACCTCTTGCATTGCCCCACAGACCTTTGGTCTCTGGGCTTTCCTGGCGCTTTCAGCCTCAAAAACCACTCCTTCTCACTCCTGCCAGGGCCGGCCTCAAAAATAGCAAAAATACCAAAATTGCTGCCACGCCCAAGAAGCCACGAGGGAAAACCGTGGCTTGTTTTGAAGTTTTCCTGGAACCGCTTGCATCGCCCCACAGACCTTGGGTCTCTCGGCTCTCCTGGCGCTTTCAGCCTCAAAAGCACCATTGCTCACTTATTGTCTGGTTGGCCTCAAAAATACCAAAAGTCCAAAGATTGCTGCCACGCCCAAGCAGCCACGAGGGAAAACCGTGGCTTGTTTTAAAGGTCTCTGGGAACCGCTTTTATCCCACCACAGACCTTGGGTCTCTGGGCTCTCCCGGCGTTTTTAGCCTCAAAACCACCATTGCTCACTTATTCTGTGGTTGGGATCAAAAAACCCAATTGTCCCGATATTGCTGCCACGCCCAAGCAGCCACGAGGGAAAACTGTGGCTTGTCTTAAATGTCTCTGGGAACCGCTTTTATGCCACCACAGACTTGGGTCTCTCGGCTCTCCTGGCGCCTTCAGCCTCAAAACCACCATTGCTCACTTATTCTGTGGTTGGCCTCAAAAAACCCCAATTGCCCCGATATTGCTGCCATGTGCAAGTGGCCACGTGGGAAAACTGTGGCCTTTTTTAAAGGTCTCTGGGAACCGCTTTTATCCCACTACAGACCTTGGGGCTCTGGGCTCTCCTGGCGCCTTCAGCCTCAAAACCACCATTGCTCACTTATTCCGGGCTTGGCCTCAAAAATTCCAAACGTCCTAAAATTGCTGCCACGCCCAAGAAGCCACGAGGGAAAACCGTCACTTGTTTTGAAGTTTTCCTGGAACCGCTTGCATCGCCCCACAGACCTTGGGGCTCTCGGCTTTCCTGGCACTTTCAGCCTGAAAAACCACTCTTTCTCACTCCTGCCAGGGCCGGCCTGAAAAATAGCAAACATCCCAAAATTGCTGCCACGCCCAAGAATCCACGAAGGAAAACCGTGGCTTGTTTTGAAGTTTTCCTGGAATCGCTTGCATCGCCTCACAGGCCTTGGGGCTCTGGCCTCTCCTGGCGCCTTCAGCCTCAAAACCACCATTGCTCACTTATTCCGTGCTTGGCCTCAAAAATACCAAACGTCCCAAGATTGCTGCCACGCCCAAGAAGCCACGAGGGAAAACCGTGGCTTGTTTTGAAGTTTTCCTGTAACCGCTTGCATCGCCCCACAGACCTTGGGGCTCTGGGCTCTCCTGGCGCCTTCAGCCTCAAAACCACCATTGCTCACTTATTCTGTGGTTGGCCTCAAAAAACCCAATTGTCCCGATATTGCTGCCATGTGCAAGTGGACACGACGGAAAACTGTGGCTTTTTTTAAAGGTTTCTGGGAACCGCTTTTATCCCACCACAGACCTTGGGGCTCTGGGCTCTCCTGGCGCCTCCAGCCTCAAAACCACCATTGCTCACTTATTCTGTGGTTGGCCTCAAAAAAGCCAATTGTCCCGATATTGCTGCCACGCCCAAGCAGCCACGAGGGAAAACTGTCGCTTGCTCTAAATGTCTCTGGGAACCGCTTTTATGCCACCACAGACTTGGGTCTCTCGGCTCTCCTGGCGCCTTCAGCCTCAAAACCACCATTGCTCACTTATTCTGTGGTTGGCCTCAAAAAACCCCAATTGCCCCGATATTGCTGCCATGTGCAAGTGGCCACGTGGGAAAACTGTGGCCTTTTTTAAAGGTCTCTGGGAACCGCTTTTATCCCACTACAGACCTTGGGGCTCTGGGCTCTCCTGGCGCCTTCAGCCTCAAAACCACCATTGCTCACTTATTCCGGGCTTGGCCTCAAAAATTCCAAACGTCCTAAAATTGCTGCCACGCCCAAGAAGCCACGAGGGAAAACCGTCACTTGTTTTGAAGTTTTCCTGGAACCGCTTGCATCGCCCCACAGACCTTGGGGCTCTCGGCTTTCCTGGCACTTTCAGCCTGAAAAACCACTCTTTCTCACTCCTGCCAGGACCGGCCTGAAAAATAGCAAACATCCCAAAATTGCTGCCACGCCCAAGAATCCACGAAGGAAAACCGTGGCTTGTTTTGAAGTTTTCCTGGAATCGCTTGCATCGCCTCACAGGCCTTGGGGCTCTGGCCTCTCCTGGCGCCTTCAGCCTCAAAACCACCATTGCTCACTTATTCCGTGGTTGGCCTCAAAAATACCAAACGTCCCAAGATTGCTGCCACGCCCAAGAAGCCACGAGGGAAAACCGTGGCTTGTTTTGAAGTTTTCCTGTAACCGCTTGCATCGCCCCACAGACCTTGGGGCTCTGGGCTCTCCTGGCGCCTTCAGCCTCAAAACCACCATTGCTCACTTATTCTGTGGTTGGCCTCAAAAAACCCAATTGTCCCGATATTGCTGCCACGTGCAAGTGGCCAAGAGGGAAAACTGTGGCTTGTTTTAAAGGTCTCTGGGAACCGCTTGCATCCCACCACAGACCTTGGGGCTCTGGGCTCTCCTGGCGCCTCCAGCCTCAAAACCACCATTGCTCACTTATTCTGTGGTTGGCCTCAAAAAACCCAATTGTCCCGATATTGCTGCCACGCCCAAGCAGCCACGAGGGAAAACTGTCACTTGCTCTAAAGGTCTCTGGGAATGGCTTTTATCCCACCACAGCCCTTGGGGCTCTGGGCTCTCCTGGCGCCTTCAGCCTCAAAACCACCCTTTGCCACTCCCCCCAGGACCAGCCTCAAAAAACCCTAATTGTCCCGATATTGCTGCCAAGCCTAAGCAGCCACGAGGGAAAACTTTGGCTTGTTTTAAAGGTCTCTGGGAACCGCTTTTATCCCACCACAGACCTTGGGGCTCTGGGCTCTCCTGGCGCTTTCAGCCTCAAAACCACCCTTTCTCACTCCCCCCAGGACCAGCCTCAAAAAAGTCAAATGTCCGGAGATCGCTGCCAAGCCCAAGAAGCCACGAGGGAAAACCGTCGCTTGTTTTCAACTTTTCCTGGAACCGCTTGCATCGCCCCACAGACCTTTGGTCCCTCGGCTCTCCTGGCGCCTTCAGCCTCAAAACCACCATTGTTCACTTATTCTGTGGTTGGCCTCAAAAACCCCAATTGTCCCAATACTGATGCCATGTGCAAGTGGCCACGAGGGAAAACTGTGGCTTGTTTTAAACGTCTCTGGGAACCGCTTGCATCCCCCCTCAGAACTTTGGTTTCCAGGCTTTCCTGGTGCCTCCAGGCTAAAAAATAGCATTTGTCACTTATACCAAACGTCCCAAGATTCATGTTACCCCCAATCAGCCATGTGGGAAAACCATGGCTTGTTCTAAATGTCTCTGGGAACTGCTTGCATCGCCCCACAGACCTTGGGTCTCTCGGCTCTCCTGGCGCTTTCAGCCTCAAAACCACCATTGCTCACTCCCCCAGGACCAGCCTCAAAAAAACACAATTGTCCCGATATTGCTGCCACGCCCAAGCAGCCACGAGGGAAAATCATGTCTTGTGTTAAAGGTCTCTGGGATCCGCTTTTATCCCACCACAGACCTTGGGGCTCTGGGCTCTCCTGGCGCCTTCAGCCTCAAAACCACCATTGCTCACTTATTCCGTGCTTGGCCTCAAAAATTCCAAATGTCCTAAAATTGCTGCCACGCCCAAGAAGCCACGAGGGAAAACCATCGCTTGTTTTGAAGTTTTCCTGGAACCGCTTGCATCGCCCCACAGACCTTGGGGCTCTCTGCTTTCCTGGCACTTTCAGCCTGAAAAACCACTCTTTCTCACTCCTGCCAGGGCCGGCCTGAAAAATAGCAAACATCCCAAAATTGCTGCCACGCCCAAGAATCCACGAAGGAAAACCGTGGCTTGTTTTGAAGTTTTCCTGGAACCGCTTGCATCGCCCCACAGACCTTGGGTCTCTCTGCTTTCCTGGTGCCTTCAGCCTGAAAACCACCATTGCTCACTTATTCTGTGGTTGGCCTCAAAAAGCCAGTTGTCCCGATATTGCTGCCACGCCCAAGCAGCCACGAGGGAAAACTGTGGCTTTTTTTAAATGTCTCTGGGAACCAATTTTATCCCACCACAGACCTTGGGTCTCTCGGCTCTCCTGGCGCCATCAGCCTCAAAACCACCATTGCTCACTCCCCCAGGACCAGCCTCAAAAAAACCCAATTGTCCCAATATTGCTGCCACGCCCAAGCAGCCACGTGGGAAAACTGTGGCTTGTCTTATATGTCTCTGGGAACCGCTTTTATCCCACCACAGACCTTGGGGCTCTGGGCTCTCCTGGCGCTTTCAGCCTCAAAACCACCATTGCTCACTCCCCCCAGGACCAGCCTCAAAAAAGTCAAATGTCCGGAGATTGCTGCCACGCCCAAGAAGCCACGAGGGAAAACCGTCACTTGTTTTTAATTTTTCCTGGAACCGCTTGCATCGCCCCACAGACCTTTGGTCCCTCGGCTCTCCTGGCGCCTTCAGCCTCAAAACCACCATTGCTCACTTATTCTGTGGTTGGCCTCAAAAACCCCAATTGTCCCGATATTGCTGCCACGTGCAAGTGGCCAAGAGGGAAAACTGTGGCTTGTTTTAAAGGTCTCTGGGAACCGCTTGCATCCCCACTCAGAACTTTGGTTTCCAGGCTTTCCTGGTGCCTCTAGGCTAAAAAATAGCATTTGTCACTTATACCAAACGTCCCAAGATTGATGTTACCCCCAATCAGCCATGTGGGAAAACCATGGCTTGTTGTAAATGTCTCTGGGAACTGCTTGCATCGCCCCACAGACCTTGGGTCTCTCGCCTCTCCTGGCGCTTTCAGCCTCAAAACCACCATTGCTCATTTATTCTGTGGTTGGCCTCAAAAAACCCAATTGTCCCGATATTGCTGCCATGTGCAAGTGGCCACGTGGGAAAACTGTGGCTTGTCTTAAATGTCTCTGGGAACCGCTTTTATCCCACCACAGACCTTGGGGCTCTGGGCTCTCCTGGCACCTTCAGCCTCAAAACCCACCATTTCTCACTCCCCCAGGACCAGCCTCAAAGAAGTCAAATGTCCGGAGATTGCTGCCACGCCCAAGAAGCCACGAGGGAAAACCGTCGCTTGTTTTGAAGTTTTCCTGGATCCGCTTGTATCACCCCACAGACCTTGGGTCTCTCGGCTTTCCTGGCGCCTTCAGCCTCAAAACCACCATTGCTCACTTATTCTGTGGTTGGCCTCAAAAATACCAAATGTCCCAAGATTGCTGCCATGTGCAAGTGGCCACGAGGGAAAACTGCGCTTGTTTTAAAGGTCTCTGGGAAACGCTTTTATCCCACCACAGACCTTGGGGCTCTGGGCTCTCCTGGCACCTCCATTCTCAAAACCAGCATTTCTCACTCCCCCCAGGACCAGCCTCAAAAACCCCAATTGTCCCAAAATTGCTGCCACGCCCAAGAAGCCACAAGGGAAAACCGTCGCTTGTTTTGAATTTTTCCTGGAACCGCTTGCATCGCCCCACAGACCTTGGGTCTCTCGGCTCTCCTGGCACCTTCAGCCTCAAAACCACCATTGCTCACTTATTCTGTGGTTGGCCTCAAAAACCCCAATTGTCCCGATATTGCTGCCATGTCCAAGTGGCCATGTGGGAAAACTGTGGCTTGTCTTAAAGGTCTCTGGGAACCACTTTTATCCCACCACAGACATTGGGGCTCTGGGCTCTTCTGGCGCCTTCAGCCTTAAAACCACCCATTCTCACTCCCCCCAGGACCAGCCTCAAAAAACCCAATTGTCCCGATATTGCTACCATTTCCAAGCAGCCACCTGGGAAAACTGCGGCTTATTATAAAGGTGTCTGGGAACCTCTTGCATTGCCCCACAGACCTTTGGTCTCTGGGCTTTCCTGGCGCTTTCAGCCTCAAAAACCACTCCTTCTCACTCCTGCCAGGGCCGGCCTCAAAAATAGCAAAAATACCAAAATTGCTGCCACGCCCAAGAAGCCACGAGGGAAAACCGTGGCTTGTTTTGAAGTTTTCCTGGAACCACTTGCATCACCCCACAGACCTTGGGTCTCTCGGCTCTCCTGGCGCCTTCAGCCTCAAAACCACCATTGCTCACTTATTCTGTGGTTGGCATCAAAAACCCCAATTGTCCCGATATTGCTGCCATGTGCAAGTGGCCACGAGGGAAAACTGTGGCTTGTTTTGAAGGTCTCTGGGAACCGCTTTTATGCCACCACAGACCTTGGGGCTCTGGGCTCTCCTGGCGCCTTCAGCCTCAAAACCACCCTTTCTCACTCCCCCCAGGACCAGCCTCAAAAAAGTCAAATGTCCGGACATTGGTGCCACGATGAAAAAATCGTCGCTTGTTTTGAAGTTTTTACTGGAACCGCTTTTATCCCACCACAGACCTTGGGTCTCTCGACTCTCCTGGCGCTTTCAGCCGCAAAAGCACCATTGCTCACTTATTGTCTGGTTGGCCTCAAAAATACCAAAACTCCAAAGATTGCTGCCACGTCCAAGCAGCCACGAGGGAAAACTGTGGCTTGTTTTAAAGGTCTCTGGGAACCGCTTTTATGCCACCACAGACCTTGGGTCTCTGGGCTCTCCCGGCTCTTTTAGCCTCAAAACCGCCGTTGCTCACTTATTCTGTGGTTGGGCTCAAAAAACCCAATTGTCCCGATATTGCTGCCATGTGCAAGTGGCCATGTGGGAAAACTGTGGCCTCTTTTAAAGGTCTCTGGGAACCGCTTTTATCCCACCACAGACCTTGGGGCTCTGGGCTCTCCTGGCGCCTTCAGCCTCAAAACCACCATTGCTCACTTATTGCGGGCTTGGCCTCAAAAATTCCAAACGTCCCAAAATTGCTGCCACGCCCAAGAAGCCACGAGGGAAAACCGTCGCTTGTTTTGAAGTTTTCCTGGAACCACTTGCATCGCCCCACACACTTTGGGGCTCCCGGCTTTCCTGGCAATTTCAGCCTGAAAAACCACTCTTTCCCACTCCTGCCAGGGCCGGCCTGAAAAATAGCAAACATCCCAAAATTGCTGCCACGCCCAAGAATCCACGAAGGAAAACCGTGGCTTGTTTTGAAGTTTTCCTGGAACCGCTTGCATCGCCTCACAGACCTTGGGGCTCTGGCCTCTCCTGGCGCCTTCAGCCTCAAAACCACCATTGCTCACTTATTCTGTGGTTGGCCTCAAAAACCCCAATTGTCCCCATATTGCTGCCATGTGCAAGTGGCCACGTGGGAAAACTGTGGCTTGTTTTGAAGGTCTCTGGGAACCGCTTTTATGCCACCACAGACCTTGGGGCTCTGGGCTCTCCTGGCGCCTTCAGCCTCAAAACCACCCTTTCTCACTCCCCCCAGGACCAGCCTCAAAAAAGTCAAATGTCCGGACATTGCTGCCACGATGAAAAAATCGTCGCTTGTTTTGAAGTTTTCCTGGAACCGCTTTTATCCCACCACAGACCTTGGGTCTCTCGGCTCTCCTGGCGCTTTCAGCCTCAAAAGCACCATTGCTCACTTATTGTCTGGTTGGCCTCAAAAATACCAAAACTCCAAAGATTGCTGCCACGCCTAAGCAGCCACGAGGGAAAACTGTGGCTTGTTTTAAAGGTCTCTGGGAACCGCTTGCATCCCCACTCAGAACTTTGGTTTCTAGGCTTTCCTGGTGCCTCCAGGCTCAAAAATAGCATTTGTCACTTATACCAAACGTCCCAAGATTCATGTTACCCCCAATCAGCCATGTACGAAAACCATGGCTTCTTGTAAATGTCTCTGGGAACTGCTTGCATCGCCCCACAGACCTTGGGGCTCTGGGCTCTCCTGGCGCCTTCAGCCTCAAAACAACCATTGCTCACTTATTCTGTGGTTGGCCTCAAAAACCCCAATTGTCCCGATATTGCTGCCATGTGCAAGTGGCCACGTGGGAAAACTGTGGCTTTTTTTAAATGTCTGTGGGAACCGCTTTTATCCCACCAGAGACCTTGGGTCTCTCGGCTGTCCTGGCACCTTCATCCTCAAAAACCACCCTTTCTCACTCCCCCGAGGACCAGCATGAAAAAACCCCAATTGTCCCGATATTGCTACCATATCCAGGCATCCACGAGGGAAAACTCTGGCTTGGTTTAAAGGTCTCTGGGAACTGCTTGCATTGTCCCAGAGACAGTTGGTCTCTGGGCTTTCGTGGCGCTTTCAGCCTCAAAAACCACTCTTTCTCAGTCCTGCCAGGGCCAGCCTCAAAACTAGCAAACATCCCAAAACTGCTGCCACGCCCAAGCAGCCAGGAGGGAAAATCGTCGCTTGTTTTGAATTTTTCCTGGAACCGCTTGCATCGCCCCACAGACCTTGGGGCTCTGGGCTCTCCTGGCGCCTTCAGCCTCAAAACAACCATTGCTCACTTATTCCGTGGTTGGCCTCAAAAACCCCAATTGTCCCGATATTGCTGCCATGTGCAAGTGGCCACGAGGGAAAACTGTGGCTTGTTTTGAAGGTCTCTGGGAACCGCTTTTATGCCACCACAGACCTTGGGGCTCTGGGCTCTCCTGGCGCCTTCAGCCTCAAAACCACCATTGCTCACTTATTCCGGGCTTGGCCTCAAAAATTCCAAACGTCCTAAAATTGCTGCCATGCCCAAGAATCCACGAAGGAAAACCGTGGCTTGTTTTGAAGCTTTCCTGGAACCGCTTGCATCGCCTCACAGACCTTGGGGCTCTGGCCTCTCCTGGCGCCTTCAGCCTCAAAACCACCATTGCTCAATTATTCTGTGGTTGGCCTCAAAAATACCAAACGTCCCAAGATTGCTGCCACGCCCAAGAAGCCACGAGGGAAAACCATCGCTTGTTTTGAAGTTTTCCTGGAACCGCTTGCATCGCCCCACAGACCTTGGGGCTCTGGGCTCTCCTGGCGCCTTCAGCCTCAAAACCACCATTGCTCACTTTTTCTGTGGTTGGCCTCAAAAACCCCAATTGTCCCGATATTGCTGCCATGTGCAAGTGGACACGAGGGAAAACTGTGGCTTTTTTTAAAGGTCTCTGGGAACCGCTTTTATCCCACCAGAGGCCTTGGGGCTCTGGGCTCTCCTGGCGCCTCCAGCCTCAAAACCACCATTGCTCACTTATTCTGTGGTTGGCCTCAAAAAACCCAATTGTCCCGGTATTGCTGCCACGCCCAAGCAGCCACGAGGGAAAACTGTCGCTTGCTCTAAAGGTCTCTGGGAACGGCTTTTATCCCACCACAGACCTTGGGGCTCTGGGCTCTCCTGGTGCCTTCAGCCTCAAAACCACCATTTCTCACTCCCCCCAGGACTAGCCTCAAAAAAGTCAAATGTCCGGAGATTGCTGCCACGCCCAAGAAGCCACGAGGGAAAACCGTCGCTTGTTTTCAATTTTTCCTGGAACCGCTTTCATCCCCCCACAGACCTTCGGTCCCTCGGCTCTCCTGGCGCCTTCAGCCTCAAAACCACCATTGCTCACTTATTCTGTGGTTGGCCTCAAAAAACCCAATTGTCCCGATATTGCTGCCATGTGCAAGTGGCCACGTGGGAAAACTGTGGCTTGTTTTGAAGGTCTCTGGGAACCGCTTTTATCCCACCACAGACCTTGGGGCTCTGGGCTCTCCTGGCGCCTTCAGCCTCAAAACCACCCTTTCTCACTCCCCCCAGGACCAGCCTCAAAAAAGTCAAATGTCCGCAGATTGCTGCCACGCCCAAGAAGCCACGAGGGAAAACCATCGCCTGTTTTGAAGTTTTCCTGGAACCGCTTGCATCGCCCAAGAGACCTTGGGGCTCTGGCCTCTCCTGGCGCCTTCAGCCTCAAAACCACCATTGCTCACTTATTCTGTGGTTGGCCTCAAAAAACCAAAATGTCCCAATACTGATGCCATGTGCAAGTGGCCACGAGGGAAAACTGTGGCTTGTTTTAAAGGTCTCTGGGAAATGCTTGCATCGCCCCACAGACCTTTGGTCTCTGGGCTTTCCTGCCGCTTTCAGCCTCAAAAACGACTCTTTCTCACTCCCGCCAGGGCCAGCCTCAAAATAACAAACATGCCAAAATTGCTGCCACGCCCCAGCAGCCACGAGGGAAAGCTGTGGCTTGTTTTAAATGTCTCTGGGAACCGCTTTTATGCCACCAGAGACCGTGGGGCTCTGGGCTCTCCTGGCGCCTTCAGCCTCAAAACCACCCTTTCTCACTCCCCCCAGGACCAGCCTCAAAAAACCCAATTGTCCCGGTATTGCTGCCACGCCGAAGCAGCCACGAGGGAAAACTGTGGCTTGTTTTAAATGTCTCTGGGAACCGCTTTTATCCCACCACAGACCCTGGGTCTCTGGGCTCTCCTGGCGACTTCAGCCTCAAAACAACCATTGCTCACTTATTCTGTGGTTGGCCTCAAAAACCCTAATTGTCCCGATATTGCTACCATATCAAAGCAGCCACCTGGGAAAACTTTGGCTTATTTTAAAGGTCTCTGGGAACCTCTTGCATTGCCCCACAGACCCTTGGTCTCTGGGCTTTCCTGGCGCTTTCAGCCTCAAAAACCACTCCTTCTCACTCCCACCAGGGCCGGCCTCAAAAAAGTCAAATGTGCGGAGATTGCTGCCACGCCCAAGAAGCCACGAGGGAAAACCGTCACTTGTTTTGAAGTTTTCCTGGAACCGCTTGCATCGCCCCACAGACCTTGGGGCTCTGGGGTCTCCTGGCACTTTCAGCCTCAAAAAAACGCACCATTTCTCACTCCCCCCAGGACCAGCCTCAAAAGTCAAATGTCCGGAGATTGCTGCCACGCCCAAGAAGCCACGAGGGAAAACCATCGCTTGTTTTGAATTTTTTCTGGATCCCCTTGCATCGCCCCACAGACCTTTGGTCCCTCGGCTCTCCTGGCGCCTTCAGCCTCAAAACCACCATTGTTCACTTATTCTGTGGTTGGCCTCAAAAAACCCAATTGTCCCGATATTGCTGCCACGCCCAAGCAGCCACGAGGGAAAACTGTGGCTTGTTTTAAAGGTCTCTGGGAACCGCTTGCATCCCCCCTCAGAACTTTGGTTTCTAGGCTTTCCTGGTGCCTCCAGGCTCAAAAATAGCATTTGTCACTTATACCAAACATCCCAAGATTCATGTTACCCCCAATCAGCCATGTACGAAAACCATGGCTTGTTGTAAATGTCTCTGGGAACTGCTTGCATCGCCCCACAGACCTTGGGGCTCTGGGCTCTCCTGGCGCCTTCAGCCTCAAAACAACCATTGCTCACTTATTCTGTGGTTGGCCTCAAAAACCCCAATTGTCCCGATATTGCTGCCATGTGCAAGTGGCCACGTGGGAAAACTGTGGCTTGTTTTGAAGGTCTCTGGGAACCGCTTTTATCCCACCAGAGACCTTGGGTCTCTCGGCTCTCCTGGCACCTTCATCCTCAAAAACCACCCTTTCTCACTCCCCCGAGGACCAGCATGAAAAAACCCCAATTGTCCCGATATTGCTACCATATCCAGGCATCCACGAGGGAAAACTCTGGCTTGGTTTAAAGGTCTCTGGGAACTGCTTGCATTGTCCCAGAGACAGTTGGTCTCTGGGCTTTCGTGGCGCTTTCAGCCTCAAAAACCACTCTTTCTCAGTCCTGCCAGGGCCAGCCTCAAAACTAGCAAACATCCCAAAACTGCTGCCACGCCCAAGCAGCCAGGAGGGAAAATCGTCGCTTGTTTTGAATTTTTCCTGGAACCGCTTGCATCGCCCCACAGACCTTGGGGCTCTGGGCTCTCCTGGCGCCTTCAGCCTCAAAACAACCATTGCTCACTTATTCCGTGGTTGGCCTCAAAAAAGCCAATTGTCCCGATATTGCTGCCATGTGCAAG
The DNA here is from genome assembly GCA_947846985.1 of Fratercula arctica. Taxonomy (NCBI): domain Eukaryota; kingdom Metazoa; phylum Chordata; class Aves; order Charadriiformes; family Alcidae; genus Fratercula; species Fratercula arctica. The sequence goes on from CANTUZ010000027.1 coordinate 2,123,203, forward strand.
TGGCCACGTGGGAAAACTGTGGCTTGTTTTGAAGGTCTCTGGGAACCGCTTTTATGCCACCACAGACCTTGGGGCTCTGGGCTCTCCTGGCGCCTTCAGCCTCAAAACCACCATTGCTCACTTATTCCGGGCTTGGCCTCAAAAATTCCAAACGTCCTAAAATTGCTGCCATGCCCAAGAATCCACGAAGGAAAACCGTGGCTTGTTTTGAAGCTTTCCTGGAACCGCTTGCATCGCCTCACAGACCTTGGGGCTCTGGCCTCTCCTGGCGCCTTCAGCCTCAAAACCACCATTGCTCAATTATTCTGTGGTTGGCCTCAAAAATACCAAACGTCCCAAGATTGCTGCCACGCCCAAGAAGCCACGAGGGAAAACCATCGCTTGTTTTGAAGTTTTCCTGGAACCGCTTGCATCGCCCCACAGACCTTGGGGCTCTGGGCTCTCCTGGCGCCTTCAGCCTCAAAACCACCATTGCTCACTTTTTCTGTGGTTGGCCTCAAAAACCCCAATTGTCCCGATATTGCTGCCATGTGCAAGTGGACACGAGGGAAAACTGTGGCTTTTTTTAAAGGTCTCTGGGAACCGCTTTTATCCCACCAGAGGCCTTGGGGCTCTGGGCTCTCCTGGCGCCTCCAGCCTCAAAACCACCATTGCTCACTTATTCTGTGGTTGGCCTCAAAAAACCCAATTGTCCCGGTATTGCTGCCACGCCCAAGCAGCCACGAGGGAAAACTGTCGCTTGCTCTAAAGGTCTCTGGGAACGGCTTTTATCCCACCACAGACCTTGGGGCTCTGGGCTCTCCTGGTGCCTTCAGCCTCAAAACCACCATTTCTCACTCCCCCCAGGACTAGCCTCAAAAAAGTCAAATGTCCGGAGATTGCTGCCACGCCCAAGAAGCCACGAGGGAAAACCGTCGCTTGTTTTCAATTTTTCCTGGAACCGCTTTCATCCCCCCACAGACCTTCGGTCCCTCGGCTCTCCTGGCGCCTTCAGCCTCAAAACCACCATTGCTCACTTATTCTGTGGTTGGCCTCAAAAAACCCAATTGTCCCGATATTGCTGCCATGTGCAAGTGGCCACGTGGGAAAACTGTGGCTTGTTTTGAAGGTCTCTGGGAACCGCTTTTATCCCACCAAAGACCTTGGGGCTCTGGGCTCTCCTGGCGCCTTCAGCCTCAAAACCACCCTTTCTCACTCCCCCCAGGACCAGCCTCAAAAAAGTCAAATGTCCGCAGATTGCTGCCACGCCCAAGAAGCCACGAGGGAAAACCATCGCCTGTTTTGAAGTTTTCCTGGAACCGCTTGCATCGCCCAAGAGACCTTGGGGCTCTGGCCTCTCCTGGCGCCTTCAGCCTCAAAACCACCATTGCTCACTTATTCTGTGGTTGGCCTCAAAAAACCAAAATGTCCCAATACTGATGCCATGTGCAAGTGGCCACGAGGGAAAACTGTGGCTTGTTTTAAAGGTCTCTGGGAAATGCTTGCATCGCCCCACAGACCTTTGGTCTCTGGGCTTTCCTGCCGCTTTCAGCCTCAAAAACGACTCTTTCTCACTCCCGCCAGGGCCAGCCTCAAAAATAACAAACATGCCAAAATTGCTGCCACGCCCCAGCAGCCACGAGGGAAAGCTGTGGCTTGTTTTAAATGTCTCTGGGAACCGCTTTTATGCCACCAGAGACCGTGGGGCTCTGGGCTCTCCTGGCGCCTTCAGCCTCAAAACCACCCTTTCTCACTCCCCCCAGGACCAGCCTCAAAAAACCCAATTGTCCCGGTATTGCTGCCACGCCGAAGCAGCCACGAGGGAAAACTGTGGCTTGTTTTAAATGTCTCTGGGAACCGCTTTTATCCCACCACAGACCCTGGGTCTCTGGGCTCTCCTGGCGACTTCAGCCTCAAAACAACCATTGCTCACTTATTCTGTGGTTGGCCTCAAAAACCCTAATTGTCCCGATATTGCTACCATATCAAAGCAGCCACCTGGGAAAACTTTGGCTTATTTTAAAGGTCTCTGGGAACCTCTTGCATTGCCCCACAGACCCTTGGTCTCTGGGCTTTCCTGGCGCTTTCAGCCTCAAAAACCACTCCTTCTCACTCCCACCAGGGCCGGCCTCAAAAAAGTCAAATGTGCGGAGATTGCTGCCACGCCCAAGAAGCCACGAGGGAAAACCGTCACTTGTTTTGAAGTTTTCCTGGAACCGCTTGCATCGCCCCACAGACCTTGGGGCTCTGGGGTCTCCTGGCACTTTCAGCCTCAAAAAACGCACCATTTCTCACTCCCCCCAGGACCAGCCTCAAAAGTCAAATGTCCGGAGATTGCTGCCACGCCCAAGAAGCCACGAGGGAAAACCATCGCTTGTTTTGAATTTTTTCTGGATCCCCTTGCATCGCCCCACAGACCTTTGGTCCCTCGGCTCTCCTGGCGCCTTCAGCCTCAAAACCACCATTGTTCACTTATTCTGTGGTTGGCCTCAAAAAACCCAATTGTCCCGATATTGCTGCCACGCCCAAGCAGCCACGAGGGAAAACTGTGGCTTGTTTTAAAGGTCTCTGGGAACCGCTTGCATCCCCCCTCAGAACTTTGGTTTCTAGGCTTTCCTGGTGCCTCCAGGCTCAAAAATAGCATTTGTCACTTATACCAAACATCCCAAGATTCATGTTACCCCCAATCAGCCATGTACGAAAACCATGGCTTGTTGTAAATGTCTCTGGGAACTGCTTGCATCGCCCCACAGACCTTGGGGCTCTGGGCTCTCCTGGCGCCTTCAGCCTCAAAACAACCATTGCTCACTTATTCTGTGGTTGGCCTCAAAAACCCCAATTGTCCCGATATTGCTGCCATGTGCAAGTGGCCACGTGGGAAAACTGTGGCTTGTTTTGAAGGTCTCTGGGAACCGCTTTTATGCCACCAGAGACCGTGGGGCTCTGGGCTCTCCTGGCGCCTTCAGCCTCAAAACCACCCTTTCTCACTCCCCCCAGGACCAGCCTCAAAAAACCCAATTGTCCCGGTATTGCTGCCACGCCGAAGCAGCCACGAGGGAAAACTGTGGCTTGTTTTAAATGTCTCTGGGAACCGCTTTTATCCCACCACAGACCTTGGGTCTCTCGGCTGTCCTGGCACCTTCATCCTCAAAAACCACCCTTTCTCACTCCCCCGAGGACCAGCATCAAAAAACCCCAATTGTCCCGATATTGCTACCATATCCAGGCATCCACGAGGGAAAACTCTGGCTTGGTTTAAAGGTCTCTGGGAACTGCTTGCATTGTCCCAGAGACAGTTGGTCTCTGGGCTTTCGTGGCGCTTTCAGCCTCAAAAACCACTCTTTCTCAGTCCTGCCAGGGCCAGCCTCAAAACTAGCAAACATCCCAAAACTGCTGCCACGCCCAAGCAGCCAGGAGGGAAAATCGTCGCTTGTTTTGAATTTTTCCTGGAACCGCTTGCATCGCCCCACAGACCTTGGGGCTCTTGGCTCTCCTGGCGCCTTCAGCCTCAAAAGCACCATTGTTCACTTATTCCGTGGTTGGCCTCAAAAAAGCCAATTGTCCCGATATTGCTGCCATGTGCAAGTGGCCACGTGGGAAAACTGTGGCTTGTTTTGAAGGTCTCTGGGAACCGCTTTTATGCCACCACAGACCTTGGGGCTCTGGGCTCTCCTGGCGCCTTCAGCCTCAAAACCACCATTGCTCACTCCCCCCAGGACCAGCCTCAAAAAAACCCAATTGTCCCGATATTGCTACCATATCGAAGCAGCCACCTGGGAAAACTGTGGCTTATTTTAAAGGTCTCTGGGAACCTCTTGTATTGTCCCACAGACCGTTGGTCTCTGGGCTTTCCTGGCGCTTTCAGCCTCAAAAACCACTCCTTCTCACTCCCACCAGGGCCGGCCTCAAAGTAGCAAACATCCCAGAATTGCTGCCACGCCCCAGCAGCCACGAGGGAAAACTGTGGCTTGTTTCAAAGGTCTCTCGGACTCGGTTTTATCCCACCACAGACCTTGGGGCTCTGGGCTCTCCTGGTGCCTTCAGCCTCAAAACCACCCTTTCTCACTCCGCCCCGGGCAAGCCTCAAAAAAGTCATATGTCCGCAGATTGCTGCCACGCCCAAGAAGCCACGAGGGAAAACCATCGCTTGTTT
>CANTUZ010000027.1:2127534-2165034 GCA_947846985.1 Fratercula arctica
CCTCCCTCCATCCCTCCCTCCCTCCCTCCATCCCTCCATCCATCCCTCCATCCATCCCTCCCTCCATCCCTCCCTCCATCCATCCCTCCATCCATCCCTCCCTCCATCCATCCATCCCATCCATCCCTCCATCCCTCCATCCCTCCCTCCATCCCTCCATCCCTCCATCCCTCCATCCATCCATCCCTCCCTCCCTCCCTCCATCCCTCCCTCCATCCCTCCCTCCATCCATCCCTCCCTCCCTCCCTCCCTCCTCCCATCCATCCTCCCTCCATCCCTCCCCCCCCCCCTCCCTCCCTCCATCCCTCCATCCATCCCTCCATCCCTCCATCCCTCCCTCCCTCCATCCCTCCATCCCTCCCTCCATCCATCCCTCCCTCCATCCCTCCAATCCCTCCATCCATCCCTCCCTCCATCCCTCCATCCCTCCCTCCATCCCTCCCATCCCTCCATCCCTCCCTCCCTCCATCCATCCATCCATCCATCCCTCCCTCCATCCCTCCATCCATCCATCCCTCCATCCCTCCATCCCTCCTCCATCCCTCCCTCCCTCCATCCCTCCCTCCATCCCTCCCTCCATCCATCCCTCCCTCCCTCCATCCCTCCCTCCATCCCTCCATCCATCCCTCCATCCCTCCCTCCATCCCTCCATCCCTCCTCCCTCCATCCCTCCCTCCATCCATCCTCCCTCCATCCCTCCCTCCATCCCTCCCATCCCTCCATCCATCCATCCCTCCATCCATCCCTCCCTCCATCCCTCCATCCCTCCATCCATCCATCCATCCCTCCCTCCATCCATCCCTCCCTCCTCATCCATCCCTCCCTCCATCCCTCCATCCCTCCATCCATCCCTCCCTCCATCCATCCCTCCCATCCCTCCCTCCATCCCTCCCTCCATCCCTCCATCCCTCCATCCCTCCCTCCATCCCTCCATCCATCCCTCCATCCATCCATCCCTCCATCCCTCCATCCATCCATCCCTCCATCCATCCCTCCCTCCATCCATCCATCCCTCCATCCCTCCATCCATCCCTCCATCCCTCCATCCCTCCCTCCCTCCATCCCTCCCTCCATCCCTCCCTCCATCCATCCCTCCATCCCTCCCTCCATCCCTCCCTCCATCCATCCCTCCATCCCTCCCTCCATCCCTCCATCCATCCCTCCATCCATCCCTCCATCCCTCCATCCATCCCTCCATCCCTCCCTCCATCCCTCCATCCCTCCATCCATCCCTCCATCCATCCATCCCTCCATCCATCTCATCCCAAACCACGTTCTTCCCTTCGCCTTTCCCCGATGACCTGCATTTTGGGTAGATCTCGCCTCAGTTGTCCACGTGACCAAGCTCCAGACGCCCCATTGGCCGTTGCTCCCACCCCCGACAGCTGCAGCGATGCCAAATAACGCTAAAGAATTCTTTTTTCTCTTTAAAAATCGCAATTCCGGCTGGCGCAGGGGGTCGCCTTCTCCATCCAGCCCCGCCTCGAGCTCCATCCCGGCTTTCCGCGCCCAAAAATCCAGAGAACTTGGGCCGAGACGTCGGGTAAAAGAAATTCCGCGACATGAAGGAAATAATCTTTCGGGAGGAAGAAAAACCCACATTTTTATCACCCATAAATTCAATTCTCCCACTGGTTTTTTGGCCAATTCTGTGACCGAAAGCCGGGGGAGGAGCGAAGAAACGCCGGCGCCGAGCAGAAAAAAACCGGCGAGAGCGGAACAGAACCTGGCGCCGATCCGCCCCGAACGCCTTGAATTTGGTTAAAAAATGAAAAGAAACGGCGTACATTTTGCCCCGCGCCCAATTTTATGACGGCGAGACCCACGGGGACGCGTCGGCGGTGCCCAAAAAGCTTCTTTTGGCCCCGACTATTTTTCAACGCCGTGAGTTTTATCCGCAACGAGCCTTTTTTTTTTTTTCGATCCCCGGCTTTCCAATTTCCCTAAAGTCCTGTAATTATTGTGACAGCGGCTATTTTGCGGCTTAATTACTTTATTTAACGTGGAAGAGGGAGCATCGAAGGGGGCGTTAAGGGCCCCACGCATCGCCGAAACCCAAGAAATTTACTTGGAAATGCTCTTTATCCACCTATTTATGTCGCGTTTCTTCGCCACCGACCGCTCTCCCGGTCAACGTACAACAATTCCTTCTGGGAAATCTCAAAAAAAATCCAATCAAAACCTCAAGAAAAGGTCAAAAAAGTCAAGACTGGCTTTTTTTTTTTTTTTTTTCTCTTTTTAATAATCAGCAGCGAAACGTCACCCATTTAATTCCAGAGAACGTCAGGCTCGAAACATCGAGGGCCCGGCTGAGGCCGTACCGGGAAAAAAAAAAAAAACTCCAAGAATTTTGATGCGCCGAAGAGGCTTTTCCTTTGACGGAAATCCAGGTTATCGCCCTTAAATAATACGGAAAATAATAGGGAAAAGGCGAGAGGGACGTTAAATTTGGGCAAATTGACGGCGCCGTAAACGCCGATGGTTTTAGGAGACGGCGTCGAACCGGAACTTCGCCTTCGGGGAATCGCCCGATTTTCCCATTTTGCGAAGCCGAGCGGCAGCGAAGGGCGGGAACGTTTGCAAAAGAACGGTTTAAAAAAATGATTAAAAAAGGGGGGTGGGGGGAAAGGTTTCAAAACCCAAGAAAACTCAACTCGAGGAGGAGGAGGAGGAGGAGGAGGAGGAGGAGGAGGAGGAGGAGGAGGAGGAAGAGGAGGAGGAGGAGGAGGAGGAGGAGGAGGAGGAGGAGAGCGGGCGCTTTGCTGGGATCCACGCGAAGCCCCGACTCCTTTCGGCGCAACGGGACGCGCTTTTTAATTTCTTTTTTTTTTTTTTTTTTTTAGCGCATTTTCAATATTTTAAGAGGCCAAAAAAAAGCGCAATTTGTGAAGGTGGGAAGGTTCAAAGCTTTATTTCGGGGCAACTTTCGGGCATTTTTAGCTCCATTGTAAGCGGTAGTCGTCGCCCAATTCCAGTTCCAGGCGGGTGATTTCCAGCACCTTGGGAAAAATTGAAATAAAAAAAAAAAATCGGCGTTAATTCACTCCGCCGCGGCGGGTTCTTACTCCTGACCCCTTCTCTTCGCTTGTTTTGCGGCCTATTTATATTATTTATTTTACATTTCGTGTACTACGGCGTGTCCTATTGCATCGTCTATTATTTTCTAGTCGGTTTTTCCCCTTTTTTCCCCTTTTTTCCCCTTTTTTCCCCCTTTTCCCCCATTATTTTTCCCCTTTTTTCCCCTTTTTCCCATTCTTTTTTCGCCTTTTCCCCCCTTTTTTCCCATTCTTTTTCCCCATCCTTTTTCCTGTTCTTTTTTCCCATTCTTTTTTCTCCTCTTTCTGTTCTTTTTCCCCATTTTCCCCCTTTTTTCATGTTCTTTTTTCACATTCTTTTTTCCCATTCTTTTGTCCCCTTTTTTCTGTTTTTTTCCCCCCTTTTTCCCCCTTTTCCCCTCTTTTCCATTTTCCCCCTTTTTCCCATTCTTTGTTCCCTTTTTTTCTCTTTTTTCCCCTTTTTCCCCTTTCCCCATTCTTTTTTCCCATTCTTTTGTCCCCTTTTTTCTGTTTTTTCACTTTTTTCCTCTTATTTTCCCTTTTTTCCCGTTCTTTTTTCCCCGTTTTCCCCCTTTTTCCCATTCTTTTTTCCCTCCCCCCCTTTTCCCCCTTTTCCCGTTCTTTTTTCCCCTTTTTTCATTTTCCCCCTTTTTTTCACATTTTCCCCCTTTTTTCCATTCTTTTTCCCCCTTTTTTCCTGTGTTTCCCCCTTTTTTCCCTTTTCCCATTCTTTTTTCCCTCCCCCCCTTTTCCCCCTTTTCCCGTTCTTTTTTCCCCTTTTTTCACATTTTCCCCCTTTTTTCCATTCTTTTTCCCCCTTTTTCCCGTTTTTTCCCCCTTTTTTCCATTCTTTTTTCCCCCTTCCCCCCCTTTTCCCCCCCTTTTTTCCCCTCCTCCTATTTTCCATTCCTTTATCCTCTTTATTATATTGCCTTTCGTCACCTTACGCTATGCTACTGTCGATTTTACGCGATATAGTTCTATTATATATTCCTTTAAAATATAAATAAATACACATAAATATATACATCAATATATAGTTATGTATAATATATATTTTTATATATCTAAAAATTATATTTATGCATGTATTTCTATTATATATTCCTTTAAAATACAAATAAATATCGACATAAATATATTTATATATAATATATCCAGTCTATATTATGAATTATCCTTTTATATAATATAAAATTGATATTTATATATAAAATAGATATTATACAACCTAGAAATCTATACAATATATCTTTAAATTTATTAATACATTATCTTTTGGCCTTCCACTGAAAGGCAGAAAGACTCGAGACTCAACCGAACGCCGCGTTCTGGAGAAAAGGCAGTAAATTCAATTAATTTAATTTAATTAAATTTAATTAAATTAATCGCCAACTGATTTTGCGTCGCAGGACTTGTCAAAAGCGCGACTTTTGACAAAACTTCACGAATTCCTTACAGGAAAAAAAGAAAACTTCGTATTTGTTGCAAAAGTACCCCGAGTTCTGCCTTTTTTTTGCTGTTTGGTTTTAGTTTTTTTCTGGTTTTACCCAAAAAAAAAAAAAAAAATCGATTTTAGAAATTCTATCCCGGCCCAGACAAAGAGCCCGTCACCGAGCGGGAGGATTTTGGGGCAGATTTACCTGTTTTTGGCTGTCGTAGGCCACGAAGTGAGGCGACGGCACCGCTTCTCCCTTCCGCCACACCGTCACTTCCCCCGCGGCCCCGGGCACCCCCAAAATTTTAATTCGAGTAAATTTCAAATTGTTCGGGTCGGTGTAACCCCGGTGCAAAACCTTGATCTCCAGAACGTTCTGAAGGAAGAGGAAAATGAGAAATTTACCTCAAAAAGACGCTTTTTTTTCCTTTTTTTATTAGCCCACTCCAGGCCCACCTTTATTCCCGCTTCTTTGATTTAAAAAAAAAAAAAAAAGAAATAAGTTTATAAATCGCCATTTAGAGGCCGAAGGTTGATGGAAACGGGCGTAAAAACCCCCCAATTCCAATATTTTTGTTAAATATACAGCAAAAATCACCCCAAAATCGGCGCGTTGGCGGGACGTACCCGGTGAGCGGTAAATGCCGTCAGCAGATACGCCCCCTCCTCGTACGCCTCTGTTAAAAAAAGAGAAAAGGGAAATAATTCGCTCCTCGGCGTTGCCTTTTTTTTTTTTTTTTTTTTTAATTCAGTAGAATTCGAAACGAAATCGACGGAACTAAAGAGGAACGAGCGGAATTAAATAGGAACAAACAGAATTAAGTGGAAGGATCGCACCGCAGACGCGTTACGCGCGTCGTGTGAATTTCCTGCTGCGTTTTGGTACCTTAAAAAAAAAAAAAAGATAAATAATCGCCACAATTTGAGGGGTAATTTGCGGTCATTTAAAAGGGTAATTGAAATTACGCTCTGGCTGCAACGGGCAAGAGACTTTTCATGTTGGGGATTTGAACGTATCGAATTAGTATCATTAATTTTAATTTTACGAATTCGAACGTATCAGATTAATACTCTTAATTTTCATTTTACGAGTTTAAACGTATGGAATTAATATTCTTCATTTTCAGGTTAGGAATTTAAACGTATTGAATTAATATTCTGAATTTTCATTTCACGAATATAAGCAAAGAATTAAAAATTAATATTCTTAATTTTCATTTTAGGAATTTGAACGTATCAGATCAATATTCTGAATTTGCATTTTGCGAATTTAAACATATCGAATTAATATTCTTAATTTTCATTTTAGGAGTTTGAACGTATGAGATTAATATTATTCATTTTCATGTTATTAATTTAAACGCATCAAATTAAGCGTATTGATTTGCATTTTAGCAATTTGAACGTATCAGATTAATATTCTGAGTTTGCATTTTACGAATTTAAACGTATCGAATTAACATTCTCGATTTCCGTTTGATGAATTTGAACGTATCAGATTAATAGTCTTGATTATGTATTTTACATATAACGTATATAATATATATAATTAAATATATATGTATTTTTTGCCCCCTGGTTTGTACTCGTATCCAACAATCCCAACCCAAACATTAACCGTTCCCGTTAGCAAACTGCCACCCTCCAGAAAGGCCGCGTTTCCGCCCCGTCGACTAATTAAATCGATTAATTTGCCCATTTAAACGCGGTACTGACCGATTTTCACCCCGTCGTCCCAGTAAAGCTGCCCCTCGGCCGACTGGGTGTCGTCCAACGCCACGGTCAGAGCCAGCGGGTTTTTTCGGCTGGGTAAAAAACAAAACAAACAAAACAAAACAAAACAAATAACCAACCCAAAAATGTGTATTTTCCTTGGATTGTCACATTTAACCTTTCGCAAACGCCGTCGTTTACATCATAAACGGGCAAAAGGCAATTTAGCCCCGTCGACGGCCCCTCCCCCGGCCCCTCAGTGTCACATTGAAAGGGGAAGGAAAACCCCAAAAAGCGCAAAAAAAAAAAAAAAAAAAAAAAAAAACCAAACAAAAAAAAAACAAACAAAAAAAACCCAAAAAAGGGCCGTAAATTTACCAAACGGAGGGATTTCCCGCCATTTTTACAAATGGCGTTTGGACTTGCGAGCGCGGCGCGCCTCAAACCCGAAAAATTTGGGTTTATTCCCACCCCCAATCGGAAAACAAGGAGTCCGCAAAAAAAAAAAAACCTTCAGTGCAATTAACACACAACCGAGTCTCTCCCGGTATCGCTGATTCCGTATCTCCCCTGAAAGGCGAAAGAAGTGAAAAAATGAGCAGAAATTCGATTTTGATAAAGGTTTTTCTCGTCGTACCTGTAAAAGGTGGTGTTGGCGGGGCCTTGCTGCGGGAGGACGTAACCGCCGCGGAGGTGGAGGTTGATGTGGTCCAAAGGCGCCGCCAAATGGCGGAATTGTCCCCGAAAGCCGATATATTCATCCTGTTTCCGATTAAAAACAAACAAACAAAAAAAAAACCCAATAAAAAACCCCAAACCACCAAAAATTAAGATCTTCGGCGACTCACCCGTTTGAAACTCCCAGAGGGAAATTGTTACGTGCGTAGATAAATACTAAGAAACGCGTCGGCACAAATTGCCATTTCATTTCTTTATCCAATTTTCCAAATTCTCCTTATTTCTTTTCGCGAGCCGAAACCCCGCCTCGATTGAAGAATTACGCAAACGGCGCCGTTTTGTTTTTTTTTTTTAAAGCCCGAGGGCGTAAAACTTGGCAAAACTCTTCCGCCAGTCCCCGGCCTCAGAAATGACGCGTGTCGTTGAAATGTTTAAAAAAAAAAAGGAAAAAAAAAAACTGAAAAAGCGCCTCGGCCGGAAGAAATTATTCCCATTTTTCAGTTGCTTTGTTGGACAAGGCGGAACTAAAAGCAAGCCCTGACTTCCAAAAAAAATCAGCCGGGATTATTTTTTTTAACGTCGCCGGCGACGCGGGGGTGAAACGAGAAGTGACGGCGTCGTGGCTTTTTTTCATGCGTCCGTGATAAAAAGAAAAAAAAAAAAGAGAAGAATTTGGAAAACTTACTCACCGTGTGGTAATCGTACCAGCGGGCGTTTGGCAGGTAAGCGTCCACCGCGACCGCCCCCTGGAATTAAACAGGGGGTTTTTTGGGGGGGGGGTGGGGGGGAGGTTTATTAAAGCCGATTAAAGCCAAAAAGCGAAATTTAAAAATTTTAAAATTTAAAAATTAAGACCCTCGAGTCATCTTTTCATCAAATTTTCCCCCCCCCCCCCCCCCACCGAATTTTCCACTGTTTCACCTGTTCCAACACGGGGCTGATGAGCAACGCGGGGCCCCACAGGAATTGTTTGTAGATTTCCCACGTCGTTTTGTCTTCCACAAACCTGCAAAAATGCGAAGATTTTCTTTCATTTCATTTTGTTTTCAAAAATCAGAACAAACCAAAACATCTGGTCTCTAAAGCGAAAAAATGGGGCTTCTTTCCTATGTTTAGATCGCGAAGCTTTAAGAAAAAATCGCGTTTAGTTGGTTGATAAACCGAAAAAATCTGCTTTATTTCGTATATTTAGATGGCAAAACTTTTTAAAGAAAAATCAGGTTTATTTGGTTTATTCCCCCAAAAAATCTGGTTTATTTCGTGTCTTTAGATCGCAAAACTTTTTTAAAAATTCTGGTTTATAAACCAAAAAGTCTGGTTTATTTTATATATTTAGATGGCAAAGCTTTAAAAAAATAAATCTGGTTTATAAACCAAAAAAAATCTGGTTTCTTTTGTATATTTAGATCCCAAAACTTATTAAAAAATCGGGCTTATTTGGTTTATTAACCAGAAAAATCTGGTTTATTTTGTATATTTAGGTCACAAAACTTTAAAAAAAAAATCGGGTTTGTTTGGTTTATAAACCAACGTCTGGATGCCTTTTTTTTTTAATTAAAAAACCCCCAGACACCGCTATAAAAACCTATTTTAAAAAACCCGCTCGATGATTTTAGCGAGATTTGTGTCCAAACCCCTGGTTTTCTCCCTCTTTTTCTCTTTCACCGCTTAAAATTTGCGCCCGGTTGGTTTTGCACGAGGTGGTGGGCGGTTTTCCCGCCGGGGGCATTCGCTGAGCGCCGCCGGGGACGACGCGGAGGAGCTTCAAGACTCAGGGATTGATTAAATCGATGCGGAAGAGAAAAAACTATCGGCACCGTGGGAAACGGAGAATTTGGGCCGTCGGAGGGAGACGACGTCCAACGCGCGTTTTCGACGTCCAACGCGCGTTTTCGACAGCTTTGGACACGCGCTTTTGATGTTTTTGATGGCGTCGAACACGTGTCTTCGACAGCGTCAGACGCGGGTTTTCGACGATGTTGAACGCGCATTTTTCACCACAAATGTGTGTTTTCAACGACGTCGAACGCGCGTTTTCAACGACGTCAAATACACCTTTTCAGTGACACCAAACGCATGTTTTCACTGACTTTGAACGCGTATTTTCGACGTTGAGCGCGCATTTTCGACGCCATTGAACACGCATTTTTCACAACGTCGAACGCACTTTCGACGACATTTCGACGTTGAACACACATTTTTGATGACATCGAGCGCGTTTGTGGTGACGTCGAGCGCGTTTTCGACAATGTCGAACACGTTTTCCACAATGTTGAACGCGTGTTTTCAACGATGTCGAACGCGCGTTTCCAGTGCCGAACACGCGCTTTTGACATTTTCAATGACGTCGAACGTGCATTTGATGACATCAAACGTGCGTTTTCGACGACATTGAGCGCACATTTTCAACGACACTGCGCATTTTTGACGACATTAAACGCATGTTTTCAACGACTTTGAACGCGTTTTTGATGTCGAATGTATGTTTTCAGTGACTTTGAACGTTCACTTTTGACGACATTGAACACGCTTTCAATGACGTCAAACGTGTGTTTTTGATGTTGCTGAATGTACGTTTTCAACGACTTTGAATGCGTGTTTTCAACGTTGAACGTGCGTTTCCAACGATGTCGAACATGTGTTTTCGATGACGTCGAATGCGCATTTTTCACGACATCAAACGTGTTTTCGATGGTGTTGAACACGTTTTCGACGTTGAACACACATTTTTGATGATGTCAAATGTGTTTTCAACGACGTTGGACGCGTTTTCAACAATGCCGAATGCGCGTTTTCAATGATGTCGAACGTGTGTTTTCAATGACACTGAATTTGCATTTTCCGCAATGTTGAATGTGTGTTTTTGACGACGTTGAACGCGCATTTTCAACGATGTCAAACATACATTTTCAGTGACGTCAAACGCACGTTTTTGATGTTGAATGCATGTTTTCAAAGACTTTGAACGTGCGTCTTCGATGACATTGAACGTGCGCTTTTAACGATGTGAACACGCGTTTTCAACGACATCGAAGGCACATTTTTGACATTAAACACGTGTTTTTGGCGGCGTCGACCGCGCACTTTTGACATTTTCGATGGCGTCGAACGCGCGTTTTCTACAATGTTGAACACGCGTTTTTGATGACATCGGACGCGTGTTTTCGATGCTGCTGAGCGCACGTTTTCAACAACTTTTGAACGCGTGTTTTCGATGATGTCGAACGCGCGTTTTCTCGATCCCTCGCCCGGTTTAGCAGAGAAATGGCGGCCGCTGAGGGATTTTGGGGAGGATTATGGAAATTTTATGGGAGGAGGAGGGGGCCGCGGACTCACTCGTGGAGCAGAGGGCGGACGACGGTGCTGCCGTGAGCGTTGGCCTCGTACATCAAGGTGTACAAATAGGGCAAGAGGGTGTAGCGGGTATTGAGCGCTTTTCGGGAAATTTCTTCAAAAGTTGAATTCCAAGCGACGGGATCTTGCCTCTAAACAAGAGGAAAGGAATCAAATAAATCAAATAACAGGAGTCAGTTATTCAAATAACAATATTATTCAAATAGGAATGCTATTCAAATAAAAGAGCCAGTTATTCAAACACGATTCTTTTGTTTGGAAGAGATGGGGGAGGGGGGAGGGAAGGGGGTCAGCCAAAAATTCACCCAATTTAGCGGCAATAATTGTCCAACGCGCCTCAAGGATCGACAGGGCAAAGCGGAGCGGAGGAGATTTGGGTGGAGCCTTGCAAATTCCGCGTTCTCCTCTAATTTAAAGCACCTTTATTTGTCTCTCCGCTCTTTAACGAAGGACAACGAGCTCTGCTAATCCCGACGCTCTAACGAGGATAAAAATGCCGTTTCCCTTATTTCCCTTATTTCTAACGAGGACAAAAACGTGTTTTCCCGGTTATTTTATTTCACAGCTTCCTAGCGCACATTCCTTCATTCCTTCGGTATAGTCCTGACTTTAGCCAGTTATTTTCATTTATTCTTTAAAAATAAAAAAATAAAAAAATAAAAAAATAAAAAAACAGCAGTATTTTACGGCAGGAAGGGGGCAAAGCGGAGGGATTTTAGATACTCGGGAGTCTCATTCCACTGCTCCCTTTTCTAATTTGCAGGAAAACGGTGGATAATTAGTGAATAATTACCGTCGGTTTTGCCCCTTTGAACATGTGCAGCCATAAAAGTAATTATTTTAGTCTCACGAGCGTGGGGTGTTGAAATAAAAACCGTCTACGTGAAAAAAAATAACGATTTTAGTCTTGTAGGAGGGTTGGGATGTTTAGTAGAACCGGGACACATGAGAAATAACAGTTTTCTTCTCATCGATGTGGATTTTTTTTACCTAAAAGCGGCGTATATATGGGGAATGAAAATAAAATAATGTAGGAAACGGGGGAAAATATGGGAAATAAAAAAGAAGAAAACAAAGCCCTCGGTGGGAGCCGATGGGGAAGGTGCCGACCTTGGATCCTTTCCCGTTGTGGTTCCTCGAGTAGGGGTAAAAAGCACCCAGCGTCATCCATCGGGCGCACAGCTCGTACTCCGAGTCCCCAAAGAAGCCGCAGATATCTGCTCCTGTCTGAAAATTTAAAAAAAAAAAAAAGAAAAAGAAATAAATAAAATTCCGATAACAATACGGCGCGGGTTTTTTTTGTTGCTAAAGATAACTGAAATATAAGACGATAAATCGGGAGCTTACGTAAGATATTCCAAAGAGGCTGAACTCCATCATACCTGCGAGGGGGGCAGAAAAAAAAAATTTAAAAAAATTAATAAAATTAATTCAATAATCACAATTGCGCCTTTTTTTTTTTTTTTTGAAATTTGGTTAAAAATTGTCTTAAAACGTGGGTTAAAAAGGTTTTAAAAAATTCGAAAATTGGTGAGGGTGGCGCCAATTGTGGAACTGGGAATGAGGAAAAGAAAAGAATTTGTGGAATTTCCCAGGAAAACTGGCTCCTGAGAAGCAAAGCACGGGCTGGCGGGCGACGGGAGGCCGACGGGACGCTGAGGGGGGGGAGGAATTTGAGGAAAACGCGGCGCGAGATCCCACGCGCTGCCACCCGATTCCTCTAGAAACTGCGAAGACTTTCCCAAGGGGCGATAAGAAGACAAAGAAAGGTCGAGAAATTGGCCACAGATTCCGATTGCTCGACCGAGGAGCCTGTTTCGGGTAAAAAAAAACAAAAGACCAAACAAAACAAAAGGCCATTATTAGGAAGGAAACCGAGGAGAACCAGGCAATGAGTTGGCTGGAGGTTGTGCCGACCCACCGATGATGGATTTGTCGAGCTGATGCCACGCGGCCGTGTTGTCCCCCAGCCAATGTCCCGACCATTTCCCGCTGCTGGGGTAGGTCGAACGGGTGACGACGATTCCTCGCTCCTTCGTGAGATTCCGCAAGGCGCTGGGCGGGGAGGAAACGGAACGGGGGCGGGGTGAGAACTACCATAACCCCGGAAGGTCTTTACGCACCACGCCGAAAATAACGCACGTCCGCGCGCAGCCCCCATTACTGCGTTGCGGCAATGCGAAAAATTTTGCAAAAAAACGGTTCAAAACCATCCTAACAAAAAAATGTATAAACCCAAGCCAGACGCGCTTGGTGTCGGGATTCGCTCTGACCCCCCACATCCGCGGAAACTAAGAATTAAGCCTCAGAAATTAAGCGCTAGAAAATGAGCCGGCGAAGCGGGGAGGCGGCTAAATTAAGGGTTTCGGGTTCAGGCTAATGACTTTACGGGGGGGGGGGGGGAAAGAAGCGTTGAACAACTCCCACGTTATCGTTTACTCACTCGAGGGTGGGTTTCGTCTGCGACCACCCGTAGAGGTTGTGGACGTCGTAATGCCGGAGCGGGGAACCGTCGGGGAGATATTGCTGCCCTTCCATGCACAGCGTTTTGAAACTCAACCCCTCTGATCTGGATCCCAACTCTGTCGGGAAAGGAAGGGAGGAACTTCAATTTTAGCAGTTTGCATCAGTAAAAATTGTAATAAGTTCCTTTTTTTTTTAAAAAAAAAAAAAAAAAGGCATAATCTCGATTGGTGTTCCCTTTTTAAGCATTCCTGTGGTCGTTTATTTTATTTGAATGAACATTTTAGGTTTTTCTGAGGTTGGGCTTCCCGAATTTAGAAAAAAAAAAAAAAAAAGCCGAATTTTGACCTGATAAATTTGGGAAAGTCTGAAATTCCCCATAGTTTGTAAGGACTTGGGTCTGCCAGGAAAAACGGCAACTCGGTTACAGCTGCTCCGACTTGAAGAGGATCGAAGAGTGAAAGAAGAGAGCCGAGCTCCGAAAATATTGTAAACCTTTGTCAATATTGTAAATCTTTGTCAATGCCGTCAGTCTTCGTAAATCTGAAATTTGAAGACAGCGGGAAGCACCAGAAGCATTCTAATAACGCATTAATGAGTTACTGCCCGGTACTCGGGTTAAAACCCTGCGAAGAAGAGCCAGTATTGCCAGACCATGCCTCAAATTGGGCCTTATTATTTTGAACTCTTAATTTTTAATTATTGAAGCAGAGGAGGCAGGAGGATATTTTTTAAAAGTTTTCATCGTTAATGGCATTTTTCATCTGGGGAAAATGGTGCGGAACCCCGAAAGCCGTATCCTTCACCACATCCAAAGCAAATTACCTAGATAGAAAACCGATACCAAAATATAAGGGGGAAAAAAAAAAAATAAAAAAAAAAATCTTAATTTTCAGAAGTGCCACGCGGTCGTTGTCGTTCTCACCAACAAAGAGCGTTGAGCATCGCCAAAAATCGGTCGACTTCGGTGGGGGTTCCGTTACGGATTCACCTACCTAATTTTAGGCATTCGCGCCGCATTTGGCACGTAAGAAGTTCCGGATAAACCAGCGCAACCCAAAAAAATGGGTAAATTCTTCGCCGCGGCCATCAGACTTACGGGGCACGTAGGGGGGGAAGTTCAGCTCTCGATTTCTACAGCCGCCGACGGCGCCGTGGACGAAGCTGGAAGGTTCGTTCATGTCCTGAAAAACACAAAGCGAACCGCCCCGTGAGCGCGTTTCTCTTCAGTTTGGGCAATTTGTTCCCCAGTTGAGCCCAATCCATTTGGGCTATTTCAGTTTGCGCCCCTGATATTGCAAACGTAAGTGAAACCGAGGGGAAAAGTTCAGGGTTTTAGCAGCGCTGCCCGTCGCGTTTCTTTTTTTTTTTTTTTTTTTTTTTTTAAATCAGGAGGAAGCAACGCTTCGACGGGTAAATCTTGCGGATGGATGAGCCAAATTCCCAGGCGGATTCAGAATTTCTCATTTTCCAGAGAACAAAGCACCAAATTCACAGAGATTAACTGAAGGTGGAGGCTTCAGTTTGAAGACTTTCTTCTTTCTCAGTCGTATTTCCCGAAAGAGGGAAGGTTTTTTTCCTCCACGTAAAATTGGAATAAATAATGAAA
The DNA here is from genome assembly GCA_947846985.1 of Fratercula arctica. Classification (NCBI taxonomy): domain Eukaryota; kingdom Metazoa; phylum Chordata; class Aves; order Charadriiformes; family Alcidae; genus Fratercula; species Fratercula arctica. The sequence goes on from CANTUZ010000027.1 coordinate 2,141,846, forward strand.
ATAGAGATCAGATACGCAAATTACTCAGATCTGTGAACTTCGCAATGAGGGTTCTTCTCCTCGGAGCCAGGGGACGGGAAAAAAACCAAATATTTTACTGGGTTTCTAGGTGTTTTGGAATATTGATATAGGAATAGATCAGTATTCAATAGATTCGACGGCTGTTGTAAGTCCATTTCATTTCAGACGCAAGTCATTTATCTCATTTTGCCTCTCAGAAGGAACAATGGTAAAAATAATAGTCTCTCATTTAGGAAAAGAAGAAAAAAAAAAGGATTTTAGGTGGTTTTAGCCGCGCAACACCAGGGCAAAAGGGCCATTTGTAAATAACGAAGAGCCGAGAAAGTCAAATTCTTCAACAGGCAAAATCAAAAGACCGAAAATAAAAGACTGAATATCGTGAACAAGACGGATTTTTTTCAACTTTAGTAGACCCTTCGTGATATTTAGCGTTAAAAATCCGTACCCTTCCCTCCCCTGGAGGCACCAGAACACGGCTGGGCATCGAGAACCGACCTCAGGATAAAAAGAGGCAGAAAAAAATCTCAAGAAACAGGAGAATTCTGTTGGCACTCACAATCCACAGGCCGTCGAACTTCAGGCTTCTCGATGCGTTGTGCGGGTTGTCGTAGACCTCGGCGATTTCTCTCGTCCACCATTCAGCCGTGGAATCACGGAAGAAATCGGGAAAAGCCACGTACGCTCGGTAGAGCTGGTGAAGTAGGAGAAATAAAATGAAAAAATAATTACAAAAAAGCATAGAGACAGGACTGAGAGCAACCCACTGCCGAAAGGTTGGAATTTGTTCTTAAATAATTCAATAATTCATGGCTTTGCGGCAGTTTTTAGATGTTCCGGACGAAAGGCGGAGTTTCGACAACTCTGATGTTATTTAGGGGTGGGGTGTTTTTTTTTTTTTTGATGTTCTGGTGAAAAAAACCCAAAGAAGTGGTTACTTTCTGCATCCCACTTCTTAGAACGCCGTTTCTCAGCCAGTTCACCGCTCTAATCCCTAACGGATTCGCTGCTCCCTCTCTATTGGTAGAAAACCTCAACTTTTACCTCCACTTGGGTGTCCCAATCCAGCGAGTCGTTCACCACTACGTTGGGAAGATCTGGCCAGACCTGCGAAGAGGAAGGAGAGGTTCAAGAAATAAAAATAAACGACCAACCCCGTTAAATGGGTTAAACAAAAACGGAGTCTCGACAGCGATAAAGCTTCGCTGCTCCGTACTCCAACGGCAAGGAGACTCAAGGCGTCAACCAAATTTGGGAATATACGAGATATTAGAAGTCTCCTCCCCAATGCCTGACCTGGCACGATGTTTATTCGGATTAAATAATGGGCTTTCGAAGAGCGGTACCTTTGCGTAGATAATGTCCTCGCTGTTGGGCCATTTGATGAAGACGTCCTTCTCCAAACCTCTCGTGAAGGCGGGATAATCGGTTTCGTTACCGGATATGGCCGGATCCTAAAATTAAAGACAACGCCATTTGGTTTTTACGCTCCAAAGCCGAACCTTGTCGAGCGCGTGCCGGCTCCCGCCACGACGCCCTGGCGTTTAAAACCGGAACTCAACGCTCACCAGGATTAGGATAAACCTCATTCCTTCTTCTCGGATTTTATTGATCAGAGCCGGCAATCCAGCGAAGCGGGGGTTGAGGGTGAAGTCCAGCTGCCGTTCCATGTAGTCAATGTCTGCGTACTGGACGTCCTACAAGTTCACGTGAGAAAAAAATCGAAACAAAAGGGCTTTTTTTGAGTCATTTCCTCAATGATGTCATCCTTCAGCAAGTTCATCACCTTTTGGCAAAAGTAAGAAAATCACCGGCTTTTTTGAAATTTGTTTTGTTTTAAATTTAAAATTGGGATCTGCTGCAGCTTAAAGCTCCGGTTACCGGCTGAATGCAATTGCACAATTCCGCTGAAATCCCGCTTTCGCCACCGGATTTATTGGGAAAGTAGAAATTCAAGCTGGGGAGGGGGGGAAGAAAAGCCCGGGATTCATGCGCATGAACAAATTTATGTCGCTACACGCGTTGCCGGCGCTCGTGGTACCACACACCCTCCGGAAATAACAGAATCGGTTGCTCTGTATTGAAATAATTCGATATTAATTACCTGCAAAACGAAAGCCCTGCATAATTGAGGTGTAATTCCGTTAGGCCGAAAGCTTAGGTAACATTTTTTTAGGCCCAACTTCTCCAAAAACAACCGCTGCCAAAATTAAAAAGGCAGCGTTCTCAGCAAATAAAGCTGGGTTGTTGGGGTTTTTTTTTGTTTTGCCGCTGGAAAGTGCACGGAAAAGTTGAATTACGGCATTAATCGCAGCGTTTCTTTCACTGTTTTAAATGAGGCGACACCCCGAAGGCGGAAATTCGAGCACCGTCGCGAGCTTTAAGGGTTCTCAACGTACGTAGGGTATCCCGGCTGCTTTCATGTCTTCCACCAATTGGGCGATTTCGGTGTCGTTTTCATACCCGTAGCGACATAACTGGAACCCCAGCGCCCAGTAGGGGGGCATGACCGGTCGCCCAACCAGCTAAAAGTGAAAATGCAAATAGTGAAAAGAAAAAGAACAAAAAAAAAAAACCCCAAACCCGCGCCAAAAATTTAAAATTAAAAAAATAAAAAAAAAATAAAAAAAAAGGTCAAATCAAACCGAACCAAAAACCCCGACCCAAAGGCTCGGAGTTTGCGAGAGGAGAACCGTACCGCCGTGTATTCCTGCACGACGAGCTCCGGCGTCGGGCCCAAAACCAGGTAAAAATCCAGAATTCCCCCCGTTGTGCGATACGTCAGCGCGGGCGTGGGCTGGAAGGTCACGTCTGAAAGACGCGGGCAACAAACGGCCCCGTGAGGCGAAAACCGAGCAGTGAAGTAAAACGCGTTGAGAAAATAGTGAATTTTCGCCCATTTTTTTTTTTTTTACCCATTGCGTTGCTGTTCAGCAAGAGGACGCCGTGGGCGTTGCCGTCTTCCTCCAGCCCCATGTAGAACGGCTGGAAACCGTAGGAATTCAGCTTGTACTGCAAAAGGAATGAAGGGTTTTCCATCGGAACGCAAACGTCAGCGGTCGGCTATTTCCATCTACCGGTCAGTTGCCCATTGTAAATAATGAGGTCGTTAGATGATCACAGTAATGGCCAATTAAATGATCAAAACTGGAAGGGGAGGGGAGGGGAGGGGAGGGGAGGGGAGGGGAGGGAAGGGAAGGGAAGGGAAGGGAAGGGAAGGGAAGGGAAGGGAAGGGAAGGGGAGGGAAGGGAAGGGAAGGGAAGGGAAGGGAAGGGAAGGGAAGGGAAGGGAAGGGAAGGGAAGGGGAGGGGAGGGGAGGGGAGGGGAGGGGAGGGGAGGGGAGGGGAGGGGAGGGGAGGGAAGGAAGGGAAGGGAAGGGAAGGGAAGGGAAGGGAAGGGAAGGGAAGGGGAGGGGAGGGGAGGGGAGGGGAGGGGAGGGGAGGGAAGGGGAGGGGAGGGGAGGGGAGGGGAGGGGAGGGGAGGGGAGGGGAGGGGAGGGAAGGGAAGGGGAGGGAAGGGAAGGGGAGGGAAGGGAAGGGAAGGGAAGGGAAGGGAAGGGAAGGGAAGGGAAGGGAAGGGAAGGGAAGGGAAGGGAAGGGAAGGGAAGGGAAGGGAAGGGAAGGGAAGGGAAGGGGAGGGGAGGGGAGGGGAGGGGAGGGGAGGGGAGGGGAGGGGAGGGAAGGGAAGGGAAGGGAAGGGAAGGGAAGGGAAGGGGAGGGGAGGGGAGGGAGGGGAGGGGAGGGGAGGGGAGGGGAGGGGAGGGGAGGGGAGGGGAGGGGAGGGGAGGGGAGGGGAGGGAAGGGAAGGGAAGGGAAGGGAAGGGAAGGGAAGGGAAGGGAAGGAAGGGAAGGGAAGGGAAGGGAAGGGAAGGGAAGGGAAGGGAAGGGAAGGGAAGGGAAGGGAAGGGAAGGGAAGGGAAGGGAAGGGAAGGGAAGGGAAGGAAGGGAAGGGAAGGGAAGGGAAGGGAAGGGAAGGGGAGGGAAGGGGAGGGGAGGGGAGGGGAGGGGAGGGAAGGGAAGGGGAGGGGAGGGGAGGGAAGGGAAGGGGAGGGGAGGGGAGGGGAGGGGAGGGGAGGGGAGGAGAGGGGAGGGGAGGGGAGGGGAGGGGAGGGGAGATGTGATTTACTTACTCCAGGAGGCTGGTCCCTGGTGAACATTCCCCACGTGTGCCAGTTCATGTCGTGGCGAAACGTGGTGTGCTCGGTTTCCCCAAAGCCATACACATACTGGGAGGGCAGGCGGGTCGAGATCTGAATGAACATGTCGCTGAAGGTGAACGTCGGGAGCTGAGAATCCCAGCTGAAACGGAGGAAAACAGAACAACATGACACTGATTTTGGCACTGGGTGTACTCTTTTTCCCCAAAAATCCCATTATACGCAAAAGTTGGAACAGAAATCTTATAGTTGTCAAGAAGAGCTAAACAACGTTAAGACTTCTTTTCATTTGTAGAGTTTAATGTTGGGAGGTTTTGGTGCAGATTTTGTCAAAATGTTAGGTGTCAGGGAAAGAAAAGAAAAGGAAAAAAAGCAAAAAGTGAAACACAAAAATTGAAGAAAGAAAAAAGAAGAGAAATGAAAAACAAAAAAAGAAAGAAAAAAGAATAAAGAAAAAAGAGAAAAGAAAAAAGAAAAAAGAAAAAAGAAAAGAAAAAGGAAAAAAGAATAAAGAAAAAAGAAAAAGACAAAAGACAAAGGAAAAAGGAAAAAGAAAAAAGAAAAAGAAAAAGAAAAAGAAAAAGAAAAAAGAAAAAGAAAAAGAAGAAAAAGAAAAAGAAGAAAAAGAAGAAGAAGAAAAAGAAGAAGAAAAAGAAAAAATAAAAGAAAATAAAAACTTGACTCATGGCATTTAGAACAGATCAGGTGATAAAATTTTTTGGCAGGAAAAGACAAAAATGGGAAAAACTAGAAGAAAGAAAAGGGGAGGGGGGAGTTGATGAATGAGAAATGAAAAGGAACAGAATGAAGCCAAATTCAATTAAATAAAAAAATAAAACCGGAATTAACAAACCGAAATGAAAAAAAAAAAAAAGAAATGAAAATGAAATAAATAAAAAAAAAATCGCATTTCAAAAAATGAAACGAAATGAGCCGGGCTCACATCACCGTCCCCGTGCTTCTGCGTCGAACCTGGACGCCGAAGGGTTTGCTGTGAACCGTCACCTCGTAAAGTCGCTTCTCGGCTGCGCCTTCCGGGGACTCGGGGAGATTGAGCGGCACCGGCACCTCGTACCTTTTGTTGGCGTAATCGTAAATCTACGCGTGGAAAAAGAATTCATTTCAGCGTCTGTGGAATACGCATAATTCGACAAGTTACGTGTCCCCCCCGCTCCCCCGCCAAGAATTCCGAGTCAAAATAGTGAGAAAGCAATTTTTTGTCTCCCTATTGACCGCCAGAAATTGATCGACAGAGGGGAAGATGCCGAGTCGGGGATGGAATTTACTGTCACCATTTACCAAAAATGATAAGAAATCCAAATTCCTTAAAAATGCAGTGGTAAATTTGCCGAGACAAGCCCTTTCTTTCACCACTTATCCTTTCCCCAATTCCTTCGAAATATTTGCGTTGGGAACTAAAGAACCTCAATTCAGAACCGGGAATGACTCGTTTAAGTATTTAAACATCAGTTGAAGTGTGGTTTTACGTGCGCTAGATCGATTTCACTTTTTTGGTTGAATTTTTAGGCAGGTTTAATAGATATTTGTTCTGGTTTGGTTTGGTTTGTTCTTCATGTTTTACGTAGCGTGTAAGTCGGTGCGTGCCGATTCAAGACGAAGAGCGATAAAAAGCATGATTAAAAAGCAGAAATTTGGCAGGGGGGGGAAATTAACCGGAAACGGTATTGCCGGAAATTACGCTATTTTTTTACCCCGGCGGAAAAACGCCGACTCGGAGAAATCCCCCGTTACCTTAAATTGCAGCAGGTGGTTGTCGTGGTATTTCACCTCCAGGCGAAGGCTGCCAATGGGAGACGTGGATTTCTCCCGGCCTCGGCCTTCGCTCTCGGCGAAGGTGAGATTGGCCGTCACGCCCCACGGCGCGTATTTTATGTCGGCGACGGAATAAGCGTTGGCGGAGCCGTTGTAGTAGCAGTAGGGCACGCCCGGGTTGGCGGTGTCTTCCTGCGGAGGGAAACACCGCGAGGGAAATACCTGATGAAATATTTGATTGCTGACTTTTTTTCATTATTATTATTATTATTTAGCAGGAAGAATTCCAAAATTCCGGTTTTGGTTGTTTTGGTTGTTGTTTTTTTTTTAACCTAGTCCACATAGAATTTTCTCCCAAACTTCACGCTGTTATTAAACAAAGAAGTGCCGCCGAACCCGCCATTTTAGACTCTTTTAAATATAATTAATTAGTTCGGGGCTGCCCAGGCCTGTCCGCGTTATTACGATGATTCGATGTCGCCGCTCCCTGCGACCTTCACAAAAGGTTACAAGCCACAAAAAAAAAAAAAAAAAAAAAAAAGATTTTTAAGTCTCGATTTTTGGCCATTTTCGGACACTTTCGAGACGATACGCCCAAAGTCGGTCGGCGCCATCCGATCGGCTTTTACATTTCTTTGCTCATCCAAATCATCCTCGGAATTCCCAGCGCGAATCGGGTTTTAGCTTATCCCCCCGGCAAGCTCGAAGCGACTTTCTGTTTCGTCTGCGATCGCATAAAAAAAACCCACCCAAATTATTCTCGAGCGAGGGGTGCCGAGGTTGGCGAACGCGTCGCCTTTCCACCTCTGAATAACGAGGATTTCTCCCCCCACCCCCGCCATGCATAAAAATTAAACCTCGCCTTTATTCCTAACGAGCATTTTTCTCGCCTAATTCGAAGCCTTTTTTTGACTTGAGAAAGGCTTTGAAATATCCCCAGCTCGTAACCTGGCCGGAAGGTGCTTCCACGCAAAATAGTCCCAAAATCTCGAGCTAGAAACAAAGATTTCTACGCACGCGATGGATTTTGGGAAATTTATCAGGAGTGGCCACCAGGACTTTTATGTTTTAAGCCAAAGGGGTTTTCTGGGGGGGAATGATGGAATAACGTCATTTGAAGGAAGACTCGAAAGAGCGTCCCCATCCGTGCTGGAGTATATTGACGGCCGTGAAATAAAAATTATCCAGTAAAAAGCTTAAATCCCGGCAATTTTTCTCGGGTGTATCTGATAGACGGGGACGCAACCACTGAAATTCACGGAAGGATGAAAGTTTCTCTGAGGTTTCAAGGATTTTTTTTCCGAGTCTTGATTCCAGATGAATCGGATTTTTTTTTTTTTTAATATATTTCTTTATTTACTACTTTTACTTCTTTATTTTTCGATGAATGTAAGATAAAATAAAGCAAAAAGGCACCAAATTAACAAAAAAAAAAAAAAAAAAAGCCCTGCACCCTGCAGGTCCCGGCTGCGGCGGCAGAGTTGCGTGAAGACGGCGATTTATTTTTGTAACCCTCGTATTAGTCGTCACCGTCTTTCAAAAATTCCCCCCTTTTTCCCTCTAGTTTTTCCCCAGACTTCGGGAAACCACAAGTCGTCGAAAATGGTGCTGATTTTAATAAAAAAAACCCCAAACTGATATTTTTCAGTCTTGGGCCAGAAGGTGCGAACGAGGCGGTTTCTTTGGTTGTAAAAAAAAAAAAAAAAAAAAAGACACGAAAAATAAAGTTGCGACTTTTAACGCCCTTTTTCCTGACAATTTGGTTGTCACAATTGTTTTTTTTACTTACGGTCCAGACACAGCCGAGCTGTTCGCATTTTTCCCGGGATGCATCCGGAGCGGGATAACAATCGTATTTCTCCTTGGCGCCGGTTCCCAGCGTCCATCTCAAGGAGTACGATTTTCCCAGTTCCAGCCGGAGTCCTCGTATGAGAGCGACCTGGAAATATCAAACGATAAACTGGTGTGAAATCCGACCAATTCCGTGGGGTTTGGGGTTGGGGTTTTTTTTCAGCTCCTTAAAGAGAAGAAACCGCCCGAACGCAGCAACGTGGGCAAAACTGAGCATCTCTCCTGAGGCACCGGGATTTTTTAACAAATTCGCGCGTCTGAAATTCCTGCACGGAAGATCTGGAGAAGGTCTGGAGAGGATCTGGAGAAGGTCTGGAGAAGGTTTGGAGGAGATCTGAAAAATGTATGGAGAAGATCTGGAGAAGGTCTGCAGAAGATCTGGAGAAAGTCTGGAGAAGGTCTGGAAAGGACCTGGAAAAGGTCTGGAGAAGGTCTGGAAAGGATCTGGAGAAGGTCTGGAGGAGACCTGGAGGAGATCTGATCCCACAAGTCCTGTGGAAGCACCCTCAGAGTAAGGAAGTTCTTCTTCACGTTGAGATGGAATTTCCCGTGTCCCAGTTTGCGCCCGTTGCCCCTTGTCCTGTCACTGGCCACTGCTGAGAAGACTCCGGCCCCATCCTCTTGCCACCCACCATCGTTAGATATCAACGAGCATCGATGAGGTCCCCTCTCATCTTCTCCAGACTGACCACCCCTGGGTCCCTCGGCCCTTCCTCCATGGAGAGATTCTCCGTTCCCTTCAGCATCTCCGTAGGCTCCACTGGCCTCTCCCCAGCAGTTCTCTGTCCTTCGTGAACTGGGGGGCCCAGAACTGGACCCAGTTCTCCAGCTGTGGCCTCACCAGGGCGGAGCAGAGGGGGAGGAATCCTCTCTCCACCTGCTGGCCACCCCAGGAGACCACTGGCCGCATTGGCCACAAGGGCCCATCGCTGGCCCACAGGCAACTTGATGTCCACCAGGACTCCCGCGTCTCTCCCTGCAGAGCTGCTCACCAGCAGGTCAACCCCCAACCTTTACTGGTCTATGGGGTTATTCCTGCTGGCCATCCCAGGAGACCACTGGCCATGTTGGCCACGAGGGCCCATCGCTGGCCCACGGGCAACTTGATGTCCACCAGGACTCCCAGGTCTCTCTCTGCAGAGCTGCTCACCAGCAGGTCAACCCCCAAACTTTACTGGTCCGTGGGGCCACCCCAGGAGACCACTGGCCGTGTTGGCCGCGAGGGCCCATCGCTGGCCCATGGGCAACTTGGTGTCCACCACCAAGACAAAACTAGAACATCGCATGCAACGCCTGAGGGCAAAACGGAGATCCACCCTCTTTAAAGTCACGATAATAATGTTATTATCGCAGTAAGTATCAAACCCGCACTTTTTAGTAAAACAGTACTGAATTCTCCCCTTTTCGATATATAAAATAAGGGAGGCCCCAGCCCCGGAGATTTTTCATTCCGCTTTTCCAAGGGTTTTTTTACCTTGTCCGTGGGATTGTAGGTGACGTTGGGAGACGCCTCTTGCACGTCGTTGTTGGGCGTCACAGTCACCGCCACCGGTTCCTGCGGCAACCCCAAAATTTTGATTTCTTCAAAGGCCAGGGCGTGGGGGTCGCTGTAGTTGTTGTGCGTCGCGCTCATTTGCAGAACGTTCTGAGGAAGAAGGAAATCAGGATGAAATTCCTCCGGAATAACGAGGAACGATTCAATTTGGCCACCGAATTGCCGAAATTTCCTCCCGATTTCAATATTTCTCCCGATTTCAATTTCTCCCGATGGGGATTTGAAGTGACAAGCAACTGGTTTTTTTTCCTGTTATATAGATTCTATCTTTGTGTGTACATTATATATATATATATATTTAAATATAAATATATATTTTATGCATATGGTGCATTTTAATGCATATTAGAAATTTTTATTTTAATGCCCATTAGAAATTTTTACTTTAATGCCTATTACATCTTTTTCTGTATTCTATATAAAACTTCCTGACCCTCGAAAACCCCATGACGCAGATGCTCTGGGTTTCGATATTTTCTGGCCTCTTCCTCTCACCTATTTTAGACATTCCAACGCAATTTTTTTTTCTCCAAAACACGAGGATTTTTTGGACAATTTTTCAAATTTTTGAGGCTCCCGAACCATCCATTCCCCCTCCCTTTCTTTTCTGAAACGCCACCGGCGCTTTCCGGCTTGTCTGCTCTATAAACTGTTATAAATTCTATTTTTTTGTTGTTGTTGTTGTTCTATAAAGGAACGGGAAACGGGGAAGATTCAGATATTAAAAATTATTAGGGGGGGAAAAAAGACAAATCTCATATTTCCATCTCGGTCAAGGGAAAAATACTTCGAAACGGCACCTCTTAGACTTTGTCAAATCATTCATTTTTTGGTAGACACTTCAGGAAAATAAGGAGGGGGAAAAGGAATATCCGTGGGAAGTACCAGCGATTAAAAATTGAAATGAAAATTAGAGCCTTTAAAAAAACCCATATATACTTACGTCGGAAACTTTAAAGTCATAGAAAATGTAGGTTTTGCCGTCGACGGTACCTGAAATGTGGAGCAAAAGATGCCAGTTGCGGGGTGGAAGGAGACGGCGTTAGGAAAAGAAAGCCAGAAGGCCCAAAAAACCCAAACGAATTATTATCATCGTCATAATAAACCCTTCCAAAATCGGCCGCGGGACAATCTGTAAAATCCTAATGATTTTTTTTTGGGAGGGGGGCGGGTTGGGGAAAGAGCGTCGCTTAAATGACTCGAATTATTAAGACTTAATTTGCTTCAATTCACAGTTCCCCCAATTCAAATCTTCGGTCGGATGGTGCCGGGGGTGTCGATATTTCTACGTTTTCCTGAAATCCTGATGGTTTGGGGGGAGGTTTTTTCTGAGTTTAGGGGTCACCGATTGAGTCACGCTGTTATAATGCTGCGGGGGGTGGGGTGGGGAGTGGGGGAACCACCTAAACCTGCCCGTTCTTTTTATTATCATTATTATTATTATTATTATTATTATTATTATTATTATTATTATTATTATTATTTTCTTCTTCTTTTCTTCTTCTTCTTTTCTTCTTCTTCTTCTTCTTTTCTTCTTCTTTTCTTCTTTTCTTCTTTTTCTTCTTCTTTTCTTCTTCTTCTTCTTCTTTTCTTCTTCTTTTATTGTTCTTTTCTTCTTTTTCTTCTTCTTTTCTTCTTCTTCTTTCCTTCTTTTCTTCTTCTTTTCTTCTTCTTCTTTTCTTCTTTTCTTCTTCTTCTTCTTTTCTTCTTCTTCTTTTTTCTTCTTTTCTTCTTCTTCTTCTTCTTTTCTGTTTCTTCTGATTTTCTTATTATTTTTCACCTTAGAAAACTCTTTCCCGTTCCTTTCCATAGCTTTTCCTAGCTGCCTGTCGTAACCCTCTATTTTTTTTTTTTTCCCCAATTATTTTCCCGCTTAGGCGAAGGATGAGAAATTCCAATTAACGCAAAAGATATTAATGCCAAATCTGGGCCATTTTAGTGTATAATTTTGATGCATTTTAGTAATTTGACTCTCGAGGGTTAAGGAACTTCTAGTTTCTAACTTACATTTTGTTACTAAACAAAAGCTCCAATATTTTTTCCTTTTTTTTTTTTTTTTCTTGAAAACCCCATGAAGTTTCCCGTGAATCTGCGGGAATGTCGGAACATCGATTCGAGAAGGGGCCAACAGGAATTTGCCGTAAAGCAACGCCCTTTTCTCGAAATTTTACGTCGGGCTGCAAAGCCAGCCATAAATTCCGCCAAATGAGGGGGACAATCGTCATCGTGTCGTAATTTAGTAGCGACATAGTCATAAAAATACACTTTTGCCAAAGCGATTCGACTCTTACGGAAAGCGGGCGCTGAACCGAAGCCTCAGAAATAACGTTTAGAAAAATCGGCGGTTCTTCGGGGTTTTTTTTTTTTTTCCCCGATGTACCTTCAGCTTTATTAAAATAAATGGCTCTTTTTCTTTTTGCTTGGCAAAGGTTTCCCCTCGCGCCGGCGTCGCCTCCGCTTTTCGTAGCCGCATCTGTATTACGCCGGTGTTCGCTTTCCCAATTAAAAAAAAAAAAAAAAAAAAAATTTAGCCTAAAATTCAAGTTTTTTCTCACTGGGGTTGAGCCATGACCTTCGTACGACACGAAACTTTCTTCTTACAAATGAATTGAGCCTAAAATTCAAGGTTTTGGGTTTGTTTTTTTTCCCACTCGGGTTGAGTAGACCTTCGGATGACGCGAACCTTTTTTTCTTAAAAAGGCTGTAAATTGTTCGACGGAGAGAAAAAACAAACTCCCGCCGGGGAGTTGAGCCGTACGGAGCCCATGGCAAGAGGTTGGGGGAATTTGGCCGGAATTTGGCGGGAATTTAGATTTCTAAATTCCAACGTTTCTGCTGGTTTCCCCCGAGGAACTGAAGTCATTCGGAGCCGTTCGGGAACCGCACGAGTTTTTCGTTTCGTTTTTTTTGGGAAACACGGATTCGGCGTGTCCTGGTACCCGTGGAAACTCCTTGGGGTGCGTATATCAATATATACGCAAATTATTCAATTTAAATTTAGTAAAATTTATTGTAAAGAATTTATTTAATTAAATGAAATTTAAATTACTAAAATATGATTAATCGTAATTCTTAAATTATTAACAATTACTAAATATAGTAAAAATTACTAAAATATGATTAATCATAATTATTAAATGCGTAAAATTTACTAGATATACTAAAAATTACTAAAGTATGATTAATTGTAATTATTAAACTATTAAAGATTCCCAAAGCAATATGGCATAATATACTATAATATACTAAAATTACTAAGTGTACTAAAAAATACTAAATATACTAAAAATTACTAAATATAATGTTATTAATCATTATTAAATTATTAAAAATTGCTAAAATAATCTACTATTATATCTAGAATATACTAAAAATTGCTAAATATACGACTATACTAAATATACAGAAAATTACTCAAATATTATTAATTATTATTACATTATTAAAAATTACTAAAATAATATACTATAATATACTGAAAATTACTACATGATTAATTATAATTATTAAATTATTAAAAATTACGAACTATTCAGGTATATAAATATCTACCAATAGATCAACGAAAACAAATCCATCGTGACAGTTTTGGTTAACGGTTGGCGGAATTTTTACATCTTGTGAGATCCGAACAAGAAGAAAAAAATAAAATCAAGAAAATTTCAAAAATAAATTTCAAAAAATTTTCAAAAATTAATAAATAAATTTCCAAAAAAATAAAATTAAGAAACTTGGTAAGAGTTTGTTACGTATTTATATAGACATATTAATTTTTTTTAGATTTTTTTTTAAATTTAAAGTATTTAAAGTCAGAAGTGTAAAATAGATTTTAAATTTTATTCTTTTTTCAAAATTTTATCTTCCTCCTGTGAAAACGGCCTCAACGATTCCAAATCTATTCAAAAAATATTTCAGGCGTCATCGATAATTGGCTCCGACCGTCGATTGAATCACCTGTGGATTCTCCGTCGTCCCAGAATAATTCCCCAACGGCTTCGTTATTGTCGTCCAGCGCCACGACGAGACCCAGGGGATTCTTACGGCTGCGGAAAAATTAAAAAAAAAAAAACAAACCACAATTTTGGACGGATAATAAATCTCCCGGCGGCTTCGAACGCTCGTCTTCAGAGTCTCGTGTTCAACGGGGCTCCAAAACTCGGAGAAGCGTCTCGTGTCGCGCCCCCCCACCCCCACCCCAGGTTTTCAGGCGAGAGAATAAAATCCGGAAGAAAAAAATTTTAAGAAAATCAAAATGCCCCACGGGATTTAAAAAAAAAAAAAAAAAAAAAAAACCCAACCAGAAACCCTCCCTTTTACCCATGTTTTCACACCGTTTTTTGGCCGTTGGCTGTGGCGGGGAGTGGCCGCCGACATTTATTCCCAATTTTCCAAGTGCAAATGTTAAATCTTACTAAATAGGCCAAAAAATGCTAAAATGCAACAAATTGTAATTATTACATTATTGAAAATTTCTAAAATAATGGACTATAATATACTAAAAATTACTGAATATACAAAAATTTCCTAAATATCCTACTATGCTGAATAGACCGAAAATTACTAAAATATTATTAATTATAATTAATAAATTTTTTAAATTACTAAAACAATATACTAAAAATTACTAAATATACTAAAATTTCCTAAACATACTACTATACTAAATAGGCTGAAAATTACTAAAATATTATTAATTATTATTAAATTATTTAAAATTACTAAAATAATATACGATAGTATACTAAAAAATACTAAATTATGGTTAAATATAATTATTAAATTATTAAAGATTACTAAACCAATACACTATTACATACTATAATACACCCAAAATTACTAAATATACTACAAATTACTAAAATATGATTAATTATAACTATTAAATTATTAAAGATTACTAAAATAACATACTATTATATGCTATACTATACTAAAAATTACCAAATATACTAAAAATTACTCTATATATTATATAAATATACTGAAACTTACTAAATATTATTAATTATAATTATTAAATTATTAAAAATTACTAAAATAGTACACTATTATATACTCTACTAAAAATACTAAATATACTAAAATTTACTAAAATATGATTACAGTTATTAAATTATTGAAAATCACTAAAATAACATACTATTATATACTACGATATACTAAAAATGACTAAATAGACTAAAATTTACTAAATATACTAAAAATACTAAAATACCTTTAATAATTATTATTAAATTATTAAAAATTACTTAAATAATATAGTGTTAAATACTATAATATGCTAAAAATTGCAAAATATACTAAAAGTTACTAAAACGGTATTATAATTAAATTATTAAAAGTTACTAGAACAATCTACTATTATATACTATAATACACTAGAAATTACTAAATGCACTAAAAATTACTAGAATGCTATTAATTACAATTATTAAATTATTAAAATTTACTAAAGTGCTACACTACTATATACTAAAAATTACTAAACGTGCTAAAAATTACTAAACGTACTAAAAATTACTAAAGGTGCTACTACGCTGAATAGGCTAAAAATGCTAAAATCCGCTTAATTATAATTATGAAATTATTAAAAATTGCTAAAATAATCTACTGGTACATACTATAACACACTGAAATTTACTAAATATACTAAAAAAAAACCCCTAAACATACAACTGTGCTAAATATACTAAAAATTACTAAAATAAGATTAATTATGAAATTATTAAAAATTACTAACCCAACATACTATTATATACCGTGATATACTAAAAATGACTCAATATACCAAAAACGACTAAATATGCTCTACCGAATAGACTAAAAATTGCTAAAATCTTACGAATCACTATGAAACTCTTAAAAACGACTAAAACAACACGCAATTCTATCCTAGAACGCACTAAAAATTACCAAAGTTACTAAAAATTACTGAACTTCCTCCTAGTAAACCCGTAATATTGCAATGAAATACCGCGCTGCTCTTAATAATGCTAATAAAAAAAATATTAATGACGCTCACAATGACGATTACGATGCTGGTAGCAACGATAATAATTAACAACGCGCTTTTTTTTTTTCTTCTTCTTCTTTTTTCTTTTTTTTTTTGTTCCCCACCCCCTTTCCTGCAGGCGGGTGACCTGCGGTCCGTTGGGGAGCTCCCGTCTCGGGTGCGGGGCGTTACCTGGCCGCGGTGGTGGTGGCCGGTCGCTGGAAGGGGAAGATGTGGCCCCCTCGGAGGTGCAGCCCCATCTTGTGGGCGGGAAGGTAGAGATCCGCCCACTGTTTCCTCCACCCGATTTTCGCGCCCTAATTAACGGGAAAGGGCAAAAGGCGGAGCTCAAATCCCGAATTTTATCTTAATTCTTCCTTTTTTCCTTAACTAATTCTTCCTTTTAGCCAAAGCTTTCGGCCCGTGCCCACAAAAGTCGAACCGCTGCAGACCGGAAGGCGATACAACGTAAATCGACGACTCTCATTCTTTAATTTCAGCTTATTATCTCAGGTTATTTATTTATAACAAATCCGGCAAGTCCTGCTGGGCTGCCCGAAGCCGACCACGGGCCGTTTCCCACCAGCGGGAAATTTATTTCCAGACACGAAATTAGGACGATTTAACGGCAAACGCCTCCGCGCGTTATTAGTAATTACGCTAATATAAATAATAGCAAATATTAGTAATTATTTCTCTTTTTTATACATCTGTATATACACATGCGTGCCCTTTACTTCGTTTATCCTTTTCCTCTCAAATCCCGAACTCAACCGGCGGCTGCGCGACCTTCTCAACTCGGACATTTAGAAAATCGGGTTCCACCAAAACAATTATCGACCAACGTTATCGACCAAAATGGCCCGGTTTCACCCCCCAATTATCCTCCTTACGTACCGAATCGTAATCGTACCAGACGGCGTCGGGGATGTAGGCTTGGATGACGTCCACCCCCTGGAAAAGGAACAGAGAAATGACCTTCCCGATCGAACCCAGGTTGATCCCATGGGGTGGGTTGGCCTTGGGTGGGGGCCAGGCGCCCACCCAGCCGCTCTGTCACTCCCCCTCCTCAACTGGACGAAAACACAATGAAAATAAGCCCAAATTTCCAAAAACCGCCACAAAGTTGATAATGATCTTTCCCCTCGGTTGTTATTTCCCCTCGGCTGATATTTCCCTTCAATTTTGGGTTTTCTTGCGCGGTTTTCTACGACGATGCCCCAAAAAAGGAACTTAATAATCTCGGTTTCATTTCAGCAAAGCCAGAAAGTCAGCGTTTGCAACCCAAAATGACCCTGCTGCAAACGCTCCGTCTCAGAGGCCATTCGCCGGCAGCCTTAAAGCTTCTTAATTTTCCTTTTTCCGCATGTTTCAGATGTTTCTGACGTTTGACAAATGCTTTATTCCCCTAAATAGCGGGGGGGGGGGGGGGAGGTGTGTGCAAGAATTCGCGTGCGTTAGGAATTCCGCGAGCCGCAATCTGGGATTTTGGGGGGGGGTTTGTTTGGTTTTTTTTTTTTTTTTGTCCCGATCGGCGGCAGGGAAAGCGAAACCAAGTGGGGAAATAAAACGTTGACTCGGCGAAACGCGGCGGGGAGGCGAAGGAGGATTTTGCACCAGAAAATCGGCTTCCCAAAGGACAGGAAAACAGAAGGAATGAAGCAATACAAAAATAACGGCACAAAAGGGCGAGATTTTCTTCTTAGTGGCGATAGTATGTTGTGGGCGCCTCCACCGAGAGCGACGAATGAGGAAAAAGAACCCCGAAACAACCAGGTTTAGGAGGAGTCCCAAAGGCGAGCATGAAATTAGTATGTTAAAAATGGAAATTTAAAGGGAAAAATGGAGTTCCGAGCACGTGATTAATACGGCAAAAATGGAAACTTAAAGGGAAAATGGAGTTTAAGGGGAAAATTCAATGTAGAAAAACAAGAATTTCAGGAGAAAGTTAAATTGAAGAAAGTGGTATTTAATTACGCACGAAAGAAGGGCATAATCAAAGTCTATCTTAAGACGCGCGTTTCCACTGAAGCTAATTAAAGCTAATGAACGAGGGGCTCTTTGGGAAGGCTCTTTCCAGTTCTCACCAAGACAATTCGGGCTAAAATAGGATTAAAATAGGATTAAAACAAATTTCTTCGGTTAATCAGGGAAAAGACCCTCTATTTTTTGTTTCCCTATTTTTTTTCTTTTTTTCTTTTTTTTCTTTTTTTTTTTTTTTTTTCTGTAATTCCCTGGAGAAAAGTTGCTCCCGTGAATTCACGCCAAGGGACGGAGAAAACGCCACCTACCGGCTCGAGCACGGGGGTGATGAGGAGCCCAGGACCCCACAGGAACTGTTTATCCACGCTCCACGTCGCTTCGTCGGAATAAAACCTAAACAAAATAGGCAAGCGACGGCATTAATAACTAATTAAAAAGGTATTAATTGATATTATCGTGAGCAATCCCAACGTTTCAAGGTCGCGCTTGATGACCGAAGACCGGCGAAGGCCAAAGAAAGGCTAAGAAAGAAAATCCACAGCTTATTAATTTCATAAGTTTTGATTACGCGTAAGTGTGTCTGGGGGGAGGCTCTGGTCTGAATATTCAAGAATTTCAAGAAAATAAAGGTGAGAAAATTCAAATCTTGAAACCTACATCAGCTGCCAACGGCATTCCGTAACGGACTGTAATTACGGGTGGGTTTTAATGACTCTCCCCGTTCCTCTAAAAGGGTGTTGGGTGAACGGAGCCGGCTGACGGGCAGCGCCCCCCACAAATTGTGGCTGGCTTTTTCCCAAATCCTTTCAACCCCGCCCCGAAGGAATTCCGTCCCCTTTCGGAGGTCAACGCACTCGTGGAGAACTGGCCGCGTCACCGTGTCCCCTCGGGTATGAGCTCTGTAGAAGAGGGTGTAGAGGTAGGGCAGCAGCGTGTAGCGGATGGTCAGGTAGTGCTTCGAGGATTTCACCAAAACGGAATCGGCCCCGAAGACGGCCGGATCCTGGGGCTGAAAAGAAATAATTTATTATTATTATTATTATTATTAATATTATTGTTGTTGTTGTCATCACAGAGAGAATGCAGGCGGGTGCAGCCCAAAATCAGGGCGGTAGATTGCAGCAAAGCCCTTACTCCTCATTGTAGACAGCCCCGATGGGGACCAAATTTTATGTTGGATGATGATTTCAGAAAATAAAACGATGCCAAAAGCATCGTTAACCCTTACGGAGCTGAACCTTTCCGAGGATTTCCCAAAACGTAAGGCTGAGCCGAGTTCTACCTCGTCGGCAATTTAATGCTCGGTGACACAATCTCACTCTCGGAATTAAATTTAATTATCGGCATAGAAGCCTGTACCGCAAAACAAGGTGGGTTTTGGGGCGGTTCGGGCCACTCACTACGCATTTTTCGGTGTTGTGATTCCTGGAAAACGGGTAAAACGCTCCCACTTGCATCCAGCGTCTGCAAAGTTCCTCCGTGGTGTCTTCGAAGAAGCCGCAAATGTCTGCTCCGATCTTAAAAGAAAAGCAGAACGCCTCGGTTCTCTACCCAATCTCGACCCCCAGAAAATAATAAATCTGACGACGGAGTTGGATTATAAAGCTAAAAAATAAATCCGACGACTGAGAGATCTATTTCTTTCCCCCGACTCATCCAAAAATTGCACTTCCAGGGCAATCGAGTCTTTCCACATGTTTCTACATTGAGTCTTCCAAATCTCTCCTCTGCCCCTAAATTTACTGAATTTCTGAAGTTTCTGAGATTCTGGATTCCAGAATTTCTGAAGTTTCTGAGAGTTTTTTTTGTTTGTTTGGTTGGTTGGTTTTTTTGCGGCAAAAGTAGCCGGATAAATACAGATTATTTTTTGTTCATGATTTTTTTCGGTAATTTTGTAATTTCGCAGCCTGCCGTCGGCACAGGGGGAGTTTGAATAACTCAAATACAGGTTAGTTCGGAAAATTAAACCCACTGAAAGTTAATTGGTCTCTTTCCTCCCAGAGATTTCTCTCCCCATTTGGGGCACATTAGGCAAAATTGCCCCAAAAGTCACAGAAATTCAAATCCTGAAGAGGAAATTGGGCGTTTCATGACGACGCGGGTGTTCCTAGTGCGTCGAAAAAGCCCCGCGTCGATCACTGACGAATGACAAATAGTAGAGGCGGCTGAGAACTGAAAATATTGAAAAAAATTATATATTTGATGACCGAATACCCGCATATTCAATGAGCGATGGCGGGAAATGGCCTAAAGCCGAGGTCTGTCATTCCTGGGGAAAAGAAATGCTTAAAGCAGATTCCTGAAGGGATTCATTCATAGGGGGATTAAAAATTTATCATGGGGGATTCATTTATGATGTTGTATGACTAAATTGTTATGTTCTCTTTTAATTTTTATAATTTATTCGTACATTTCTTTTCGAATTTATTCTATTTTTCTACCTACATATTTACGAATCCATATTTGTTTATATAATTATTTTTAGAAATTTCACATGGGCGTATACACATCAGGCTCCATCAGGTATCATGGATGCACGTGGGGGTTTTTTTCGGAAAAGGTACCAGAAATGATTGTTTTCATACATAAGGGATCCCGAAGAGGCCAAATTCCAGCATTCCGGGTATCGCCCACTTCATGTGGTCCCACGAGGCCGCGTTGTCTCCCAGCCAGTGCCCCGTGTACTTTCCCGATCCCGCGAAAGTCGACCTCGAAAGAAGGAAACTTCGTTTTCCGGGAAACAAAGTTTTAATGGCTCTGAAAGTAAAAAAAAAAAAAAAAAAAAGTGGGAATGAGGCAAAAATTAAAAAAAGCTGTGGACAGGAGTAGATTTGTATAAGGCAAGTTTCTGTTCATCTTCATTCATTTCTTCACGATGATAATTAAGCTCCCTTAAGTTTAATCAGATGTCTATTAACAAAATTAATAATAAATGTTATATATTACATATATTGAAGAATCTTTCTCTACGTTTTTGCCTGCCAACTGTCCTCGTATTGGAATAAATCTGGCGTCCTTTGGGATAGGCCGGCCGCTAAAACTCTCCTTTCAGCTTCCTCTACCGAAATCCAACGTCAGGACTTCGAACTTTCATTCAAAATTCAATGGCAATTTTAAAGAAAAAAAATCACAAAAACGCGATTTTGAAAGGCCGGGGCGATACGGATCCCCGGAGGAGGTTCCCTGGGGAATGGAATTTGAGTTTCTCGACGTAGCGACGGGCTCTACTCGGCCCTTTTTTTGGCACAAATATTAAGAAGGATTCCTCACTCTTTCGTCGAGAGGATCATGGAGTATCCATAAAGGTTGTGGACGTCATATTGTCGCCCCCACTTCTGCACGGCATCCATACAGAGCGTCTTGGAAAACAGAAGTCTATCGACAACGTCTGCAGGGAAAATTAAATCAAATTAATTCAATTCTTTTTTTTAAAAAATCCAATTCAATCAATTTAGTTCATGGAAAAAAAAAAAAAACAACAGTATTTCTCTTTTCCTTCAAAGTTTTGGCCCTTTTCTCCGTTTAGCTTTTTCCGTCGTCAAAATTCTCATCTCTCGCAGCAATTAGCGTCGGAATCGCAAATTCATTGCAGCCAAAATTTGGGGAAATGCAGTTTTGCTGCCGGGGTGGAATTTCGTGGCCTGACGCTACTTCGCTTTTTCGATTTAATAAGCTTAAATCCAGCTTCGAGATGGGTTCGGCCCGCAAGGAAGGACTCACCCGAAAACTACACCCCAAATTTCTGAATAATTTCATCTGACCACGTACCGGCAACGATCAAATAAAGAATTCAAAAATTTTAGCCGAGAGGCCAGTACTTCACAAAAATCTAGGTGGTTTTTTTGTTTGTTTTTCACTCCGCGGCTGAAGACGCCAGACTTACGGGGCGTGAACGGAGGGTAGTTTAAGTCGTTCGGCTCACAGCCATTAATTGAGCCGGGGACAAAGCTGGCGACTTCGTTCATATCCTGAAAAAAAATGAAATTAAAAAAAAAAAACAAAAAAAAAATCGCAAATTCGAATTTCCAATGGCGGCTCCAACGTTTATCCCTCACAGCACCAATTCTTGAGGTTTTCAACCAAATATACGGTTGCAAACCCCCTCGCAGAGACTGCGACTTGAGGGCGCAAGCAGTGTATAATTAATAATTATTAATCAACTGCCGAATTCCTCGTCCAGCAACATGGATTGACAAAGTAATCAAAGAAAAAAAATAAAATATATCCTTCTGAATGTCAAAAAAAGATGATTTTAAGGGGCCATGGTGGTAGCCGACCCAAACTGGAGAAATTAAGTGTTAAAACTCTTCCCAAATCCTGCAATATAAATAATATAACGGCATAAATAAATAAATCCTGCAATATAAATAATAACATGTAAGGTAGTAGAATAAAGGGAATAAAAGAAGGCAGAATAAAAGAATGGGAAGAAAGAAGGGGGGGAGAAAAGGGGGGAAAAAGAATGGGGGGAAAGGGGGGGAAAAGGGGGGAAAGGGGGGAAAAAGGAGGGGAAGGGAGGGGGAAAAAGGGAGGGGAAAGGAGGGAAAAAGGGGGGAAAGGGGGGAAAAAGGGGGGAAAGGGGGGAAAGGGGGGGAAAGGAGGGGGAAAATGAGAGGGGAAAAAGAGGGGGGAAAAGGGGAGGGAAGGGGGGGAAGGAGGGGAAAAGGGAAAAGGGGGGAAAGGGGAGGGAAGGGGGGAAAAGGGAAAAGGGGGGAAAGGGGGGGAAAGGGGGGGAAAGGGGGGGGGAAAAAAGGGAGGGGGAAAAAAGGGAGGGGGAAAAAGGGAGGGGGAAAAAAGGGAGGGGAAAGGGGGAAAAAGGGGGAAAAAGGGGGGAAAAGGGGGGGGAAAGGGGGGGAAAAGGGGAAAAAGGGGGGAAAAGGCGGGAAAAGGGGAAAAAGGGGGGAAAAGGGGGGAAAAGGGGGAAAGGGGGGAAAAAAAGGGGGAAGGGTGGGGAAAAGGGTGGGGAAAAGGGGGGGTAAGGGAGGGGGGAAAAAGGGAGAGAAAAAGGGGGGGGAAGGGGGGGGAAGGGAAAAGGGGGGAAGGGCGGGAAAGGGGGGAAAAACGGGGGGAAAGGGGGGAAAAGGGAGGGGGAAAAGGGGGGGAAAGGGTGGGAAAAGGGGGGGAAAAGGGGGGAAAAGGGGAAAGACGACTAGAAAACAACGTCCAATGTAACACAATAACTGCCGTACGTGCAATATGAAATAAATAACACAAATAAGCAGAAAAACGAGCCAAGAAAAGGCGAAGAAAAGGCAGCTGAAAAAAAGCGCGGATCCGACGCGTTGGCGAAATGTGATTTCCGGCAATTTCTAACGGAATTCCCTCCGACGCCCGAAAAATCCAGGCTTCCACCCCAAGCGCATGGAACGCCGCAGCAAAGACACAAATCCCGCCCGGATTTCGCGTTCCTCTCCGTAAAGCTTCCCGTCGGCTCAGTGCAGACAAGCCATCTATTCCGTCCAATCCATCCATTTTTTGCAACAAATCGGGGAAAAATATTTTGGGAATTACGTACAATCCAGATCCCATCGTAGGGCACTTGGTCGTAAAATAACTTGCATTCTTCCACCCACCAGCCGGAGCACTCGGGGTTGGTGAAATCTGGGAAGACGGTTCTTCCCGGCCAGACCTATGATCCGGGGTGGGGAGGGGGGGGAAATAACAAAAAAAGGGGAAATAATTAAATTAAACCGTTGACGACCTCGCGGCAGGACTCGACTCTTCAGGTTTGCGCGAATCGGGCTCGCGGAGGAGAATTTGGGTATAAAAATCTCGGAGGGTCTTAATTTTGCAAGACGGCGGCGATACAGGGATGGGGAGAAGGTTTCTGAGCTGTAGGTTGCAAGAGTGAATTATCGTT
>CANTUZ010000027.1:2167534-2224716 GCA_947846985.1 Fratercula arctica
ATTCCCCAAAAGGGAAAAGAATTTTGAAGGAGAAGAATTTCTTCTTCAAAATTGCCCCAAAAGGAGAAGCATTTCAAAGGAGAAGAACTTCTTCTGCAATATTCCCAGAAAAGGAGAAGAATTTTGAAGGAGAAGAATTCCTTTCTTCAAAATTCCCCGAGAAGGAGAAGAATTTTGAAGGAAAAAAAAAAAAAATAATAATTTCTTCTTCAAAATTGCCCAAAAAGGAGAAGAATTTTCAAGGAGAAGCGGGGGGGGGAGGGGGCGGAAATTCCCGGTTTTACTCACGTAAGGGAGGCCGATGGCTCGGTTTCGCTCCACGACGGCCTTCACCTCCTCGAGAGACCCGTAGTCGTAGCGGCTGAGGTGGAACCCCAGGGACCAGTAGGCGGGCAGCACCGGCGAGCCGATGAACTGGAAATTCAGACTAAAAATCACCGGCGTCCCCTTCTTTTTGGGTCCCGTTCCCCAAAATCTCTCAAACTCAGAATCGGAAACTCAACCCAAGCACGAGAAAGTGCATTTCCAGTATTTTTCTATATTTCCCCACCACCACCAAAAAAAAAACCAACCCCACCCCAAATGCGAATAATGATGTATCCCTGTAAATACACCGATTAAATATACCAATAAAGTTATTTTATTACATTAACGCTCCCCAAAATTGCCGCCGCCTCCTGTTTTCTGGCGTCCCCCCCATTTATCGGCTGCCGTCCCGCAAAAAAGCGTAAGCCCTTGGGGTTAATAACACCTTTTTATCACGTATTTATACGCCAACTGTTACATTTGAATGGTGATTTTTGGCAATTTCACACCAACCGCTAACCCCTGAAGGGAGGAGCAGGATCACCAAGGGGAGGGGAGGCAACGAAAAGCTGCGGAACGAACCTAAAAAAAAAAAAAAAAAAATCCGTGACGATCTACGTAAGGGGGAAATTGCATAAAAACGGGAAGGGAACGGAAAGGTTTTCGCCTAAATTTCAAGATTTCAGGCACGAAAGAACTAAATTTAATGCTGTTTTAAGATTTCACGTCTCCTTGCCTTAAGACGTCACTGAAACATGCATTTGGCCCCCAAAAATACATATTAGTTGCCATCGAGACCTCAAGAGATACGGAGTCATAGACATTTGGTGACCATAAAATCACGTTATGGAAAAACCATCGCGGGTTCGGGGCAAACTTTGAGTTTTGGGCTTAATTTCCGTTAATTTTTGATTAATAAGAGAGCGAAGCGCCGTGGAAATAGAGGGGGGAGAAAAGAAATCTAAAAAAAAAAAAAAAAACCAAAAAAACCCACCCCAAAAAAATTCAACGCGTAATTTGTCAAGAGGAAGCCACGGGGACGATGGAGGTTGGGGATCTCCAAGAGCTTGGCCAAAGCGGAAGGAGAAAGAACCCCTTGCCCGGGGTTGTCCTCCGTCATCCTTCCAGCGTCTCCGAGGATGGAGGATCCGTCACCTCCGGGTTGGGGGTCCCCCCACGTACCTTCACGTACTCCTGCACCACTTGCTCGGGGGTGTCTCCCAGGAAGACGTAAAAATCCAGAATTCCGCCGATCGTCCTGTATGTGACGGCGGGCGCCGGCTGCAGGGCGAATTCTGCGAGCGAAAGATGCCCCCCCCCACCCCAAAAAAAAAAAAAAAAAATCAATTTGGGCTCTTTACCTCAAGCGCCAAGAACCGTGAGGCCAATACGCCAGAGGGAAAAATTATTTAGGAGAAAACATCAAATAAAAATATTCCAGGAAACCCAAAACCGTTCCTGGAGCTCACAGGAAAGGTGGAAATTTTCAGCTCTTTTTTTTTTTCTCTGTTTCTTCCAAAATTTGTCCATATTTACGTTCCTTTACAGTCCGGAAAGAGAAGAAAAATCCAACGGCGCAACTTCTTCTCATTAAATTTGTAGTCTCGTGACTATGAATATTTGTTAAGAATCCAAATACGTGCTCAATAATCTACGGGAAATTCGGGGCGTACCTTTGCGCGCGCCGCTCAGTAAAAATTTAGACTCAGATTTTAATAATTTGGGCTGAAACATCCCTGACCGCGACCAAAATTGCACGCGAGGCGGACGGGGCTGGTCTCGCAATACAACCTGAATCCCGCTTTTCGAGGAAACACGAGGAAATGCTTGCCAAAAATGGCTGAAGCCACAGATTTTAAGACAATTTGCTTCGAAATTCGACACACGACTGTATTTTGCTCTTTAAAAGCTCCATCAGCTCGGCAGGATCGCGGCGTAAAGCCTGCAGATTATTTAAAATATATGTTTTTTAATTTTTTTTTCAATACTTTGAGCTGTGGAGAAGACATTCTGACCCATGTCACGGCAGACAATTTAAATCCAATTTCAAAATGTACATTTTTTTGGCGCTACTTATGAAGACGTCCTTACCCATGGGATTGCTGTTCATCAAGAAGACACCGAAAGAGGCTCCGGTGTTGTCTTCCAGGCACAGGAAGAACGTCTGAACGCCGTACAAGTTCTCTACATTCTTAAAAGGAAAATAAAAAAGCCAATTTAAAAAAAACAAAAAAACAAAAACAAAAAAAAAAATAAAAAAAAATCAGCGACTGCGCGCACCCGGCGGTGTCTCAAACACGCGTCGCACCTGAGGTTAAACTTGTCCAAAAGTGTCAAAAACAAAGAGCGAAAAAAGAAAATCGCCGACGCCGGCCGCATTGTTTTGATTTCTCTCTTTTACGGGAATGTTTTTACGTCGCTTAAAATCTGCTGAAAGCAGAAATTCCGGGGAAACTGCCCTTTAGCGGAGCCATTTGGATAAGAACTCCCAAAAACCCAGTTATCGAAAGACGACGATTATGAATCCCGTCTCTAAGAGGGATGGAAGGGAAATAAAGACGCCCTTTCCTACAATAAATTTGGGTGATAGTGATGGAATTCTGGATTTTTTTGGCTCAAAAATCTAAATCGAGGTCGCTGCCCGTAGACGCCACCTCAAAGCGTTGAAAGGCCTTTTTCTTTCGTTCTTGCGAAACGTTAATTAACTGCGAACATCGAGCTCCTCCCCGAATCCCGTTCGCGTCGCTCCTGCGTCAGCAAAAAATCTTCGGGAATGACCCCGGATCCGGCACAAAGGTCGGTGCCGCGTTGAACAACCTCCGCTGAACGCTCGTTTAATCGCATTTTTTATCTCAAATAACGAAAAACAATTTTACATCGAGTTTGAGACGCTCTAAAGAAGCCGGTTCAGAAACTCAAATAAAATTGAGCGTAAAAATAGTCTTATTTTTCATTCTTCCACGACCTGCGTCACTTTTCCTGCTCCCTACCACTGAAATTTAATTATGACACCAGAAATTTAATGTTTTCTATTGGGTTTTGGGGGTTTTTTTGCAACATTTCTTCACGCACTCAACCAAATATTTCCTTTTCCTCATAGATTCCAAGCTCGAAATCTCTGAGTAACCCCAACAGTAACGTTTGGCTGTCTATTCCCCTCAAAATACACCCCACCCCCTGCAAAAAAAAAAAAAAAAAAAGAAAAAAAAAAGTATTCTGTGGGGGAATCCAAGTCAGAACAAACAATACGGAAAAAAAAGGAAAAAAAAAGAAAAAAAAATATAAAGAGAGCAAGGATGGATTTTTAAAATCGCAAATTTGGCGAGCGGAGGCAGCGACAGTGTCAAAACCTCCCGGATTCAGGCTCAAACGGCTCACGGCAGATGGAATTATACGTTTTCGTGTACTTTTTGGAAACGTGGACGCCCTAAGAAATCACCTGGGGGAAAAAAGGCAGAAAATTTAGAACAAAATAATCGCTGGCAGCTCCATTTTCCATCGAAAATGGAAGCCGCTAAGGGCAAATTTGCATCATTTCCTAAAATATGGCGCCACAACAGGAAAAACACGAAATCTACCGAATTTTGCACGCGGCAGTGCAAGGGCAGGGAAAAAAACGGCACCGAAAAAACCGCACAAAACCCCCGAAGTCTGTCAGATATTAACGTTCATCAGCTGACGGGCAGCAAACCCCGATTGATTCGATCCAAACATTCCGGAATTTAGAGGAATCTTTTTGGACTTTTATAGGAATTTCGGGGAATTTAGGGCGATTGAGCGATACCAACAGGAATTCCCTTCGGCGGCACCTCCCATTTTGCGCCGCTCGACCAGTCTTTAAGGGGAAAAAAAACAAAACAAAACAAAACCCCAAACAACGCGGTGGATGTCAACGTGCCAACCGCGACCGGAGGCCAGAATTTATCCGAAAAGAAGGAAAACATGATAAAATTAGTTATTTACGCTGGAAGGGGCCGTGTCCCTGCTCAGCAGGGGCCAGGTTTTCCAGTTGAGGTCGTGTCGGTATCGCTTGTGGACGTGCTCCCCCACCCCGTAGACGTTGCTGCTGGGGAGTTTGATGGAGAGTTGCAGGAACTGGTCGGCGTAGAGCAACGGGCCGATGGTGGTGTCGAACCTGGCGAAACGGGGCGTTAAAGAAACAATAAAAGTAGCGATGCTCAATATCCCTGAATTCCCCACCCCCACCCCCACC
The DNA here is from genome assembly GCA_947846985.1 of Fratercula arctica. NCBI lineage: Eukaryota > Metazoa > Chordata > Aves > Charadriiformes > Alcidae > Fratercula > Fratercula arctica. Next base: position 2,172,054 of record CANTUZ010000027.1, read on the forward strand.
CCCCAAAAAAAATCCCAACTGAAAGAAAGCTTCGGTGCCACGCGCCGCGACTCGTTTTGTCGGACGCGTCGTTTGGCCCAAATCAGTCACGTTGCGTTAAAAAGACCCCCGCGTTTATAAGAAGAATTCATTAATTGCGATTTTCTTCTATTAAAAACATAAAATGCAACTTTTTTTTTTTTTTTTTTAATTAAATAAAAGCCCAAGGACAGTTTCAGCGATCTGCTAGAGCACGGCTTCGAACATCCCAACATTTTTTCTTCAAAATCAATAAATTTTCTTCCATCCTGTTTTTCCATTGAAAGGAGATGGCAAAACCCAACCCTGGTGAGATGGACCTCCCCGTCTCCCAGATTTTAGGCGGAAAGAATCCTTCCATCCTGTTTTTCCACCAAAAGGAGAGAGGAAGCCGCTCACGTTCGCCAGGAGGGAACCTAACACTACCCAGATCTTCACGAATTTAGGGCTTAAAAACCCCCCAAATTTACTCACAGAACTTTTCCGTTGCTTGCTCTGGTCACCTTGATGCCAAAGGGATTTTCCTGGACGTCAACTTTATATTTTGGGTCGGCGGCGGCTGAACCCTGGAAATCTCCCACGTGCTCATGGGGGACTTCAAATCTCTGCTTTTCAGGATCGGTGATCTACGGAGAAGTGGTCACCAGCAATAAACGGCAAAATTAAGACTCTGCAAACCCGCCCAGCCTCAATTTTTGGGTAAATTCAAGGGTTTTTCCCATTATTGCTTGATCTGAAGGGATTTTCCCACTGGGAAACCTGTAGAATTCTGCAGGATGGAGTTGGTCCGAGCCCTTCCCCGGCACCTCGCTTTCAGGCTTTCCCTCTGCTGCGTGGAGCCAAAGCCAGCCCGACTCCCAGATTTTGGGCAGGAAAATATGTGGCAAAAGTCCTCCAGCCCCCAGAAAATTAAAAAGGGGGGAAAAAAAAAAAAAAAAAAAAAAAAAGGAAGAAAAGGAGAAGAAGAAAAAAGGAAAAAATAAGAAAAAAGGAAAAATAAGGAAAAAATAAGGAAAAAAGGAAAAAGAAAAAGGAAAAAGAAAAAGGGAGGAAAAAGGGAGGAAAAGGGAGGAAAAAGGGAGGAAAAAGGGGGGGGGGGGGGAAGGGGGGGAAAGGGGGGGGAAGGGGGGGAAAAGGGGGGAAAAGGGAGGAAAAAGGGAGGAAAAAGGGAGGAAAAAGGGAGGAAAAAGGGAGGAAAAAGGGGGGGGAAAAGGGGGGGAAAAGGGGGGGAAAAGGGGGGGAAAAGGGAGGAAAAGGGGGGGAAAGGGAGGAAAAGGGGGTGAAAGGGAGGAAAAAGGAAAAAATAAAAAAGAAATGAGGAAAAAGGAAAAAAGAAAAAAGAAATGAGGAAAAAGGAAAAAAGAAAAAAAGGAGGAAAAAAGGGAAAAAAAAGAAAAAGGAACGAAAAGAGAAATCAAAAAGGGAAAAGAAAGAACATGAAAAGGAAAAAATAAAAAAGGAACAAATTAAAAAAGAAACAAAATCTAAAAAGAAACAAAATTAAAAAAAAAAAAAACAAAACAAGAAAGAAAACTAAAAAACCAAAGAAAATAAAACACCAAAGAAAATAAAAGAGAAGAAAAAAGAAGAAAAACAAAGAAAAAGAAAATAAAAAAGAAAGAAGAGAAAAAAGAAAAAAATTAAAAACTGATAAAACAAAAAAAAAAAAAGAGAAAAGGGAAAAAAAGAAAAAAAGGCAAAAGGCAGAAAAGACAAAAACCAGAAAGACGCAAAAGGACCAAAAAGAATCAAACTCCCGGAGGGAAACGGCACCGCCCCCCGGGGCGCGGAGGGGCGCGCAGGGGTGGGGCGGGGGGTTGCGCACCTTGATGCGGAGGCGGGCGGGGCTCTGGCGCTGCGCCGTCAGCAGCAGGCGCGGAGCGTCCCCCCCGAAGAGCGAGGGCGCGGGGAGACGCGACAGCGAAGCCTCAAACCCTGCGCGGGGGCGGAGCGGGAACACGGAAACAAGGTAAAGGGAAAAAACAACGGAGTAAAATAAGGGTAACACGAGAGTAAGAATAAAAGTGAATTAACGATGAAGTCAAATGAAAGAAAAATAAAAGTAAAATAAATTAAAAGAAAAATAAAGTAAAACCAAAAGTAAAATAAGTTAAAACAAAAATAAAGTAAACCCAAAGTCAAATAAAAGTAAAAAACCCTAAAAATAGAGGGAAATGAAATAAAAATAAATTAAAAGTAAAGTAGAAATAAAGTAAAATACAAATAAAGTAAAATAAAATAAAACAATAAAGTAAAAGTAAGTAAAAATAAAATACAAATAAAGCAAAAATAAAGTAAAATAAAAGTAAAAAATAATAAAAATGAAGTAAAATAAAATAAAGGAAAAGTAAAGTCAAAATAAAGCAAAATAAAGTAAAATAAAAAAAATTAGTAAATAAAAATAAAGTAAAAAAAAAACTAAAGTGAACTAAAATGAAACTGAAGTGAAATAAACTAAAGCTAAAGTAAACTAAAATAAAGTAAAAATAAATTAAAGTAAAAATAAAGTAAAGTCAAAATAAAATAAAATAACTCATAGTAAAATAAAAATAAAGCAAATAAAAATAAGGGAAAATGAAAAATAAAAATAAAGGAAATAAAAATAAAGGAAAATGAAAAATAAAAAGAAAGGAAATAAAAAATAAAATTAAAATGAAGGAAAGTAAAAATTAGAAGTAAATAAAATAAAAATAAAGGCAAATGAAAAATAAAAGAAGATTAAAAAAAGGCAATACAGCGCACTCAAATCAAACCCGAGTGAGATAACGACCCTCCCCCCCCCCCGCCCTTCACCCCCCTCCTCACCCCCCCCACCATTCCCCCCCCCTTCCGCCCCCCCCCGCCCCCGCGTACCCTGCGGAGTCCCGCGCAGCGCCCCCCGCAGGGCGTATCCGTGGCCGCGGGAGAAGAAGCACCAGGGCACGGAGGTGTCGGGGCGGGGGCTCCAGCAGCAGCCGCGGAGCGCGCACAGGCGCTGGGGGGGGGCGGGGGGGGAGAGACCATCAGATTTTCGAGGGGAGCAAGACTTTCTGGCAGCTGAACGAGCTTCGGCATTTCCGCCTTAATTCTAATTTGAAATTCTACTTTATTCGACTTAAATTCCTCTATTTAAAGTTAAATTTCAAATTCCAAGCGATTGAAATTATTCCACTGAAATTTAATTTTCAAAATGTACTGTACTCTATTTAAATCATTCCCTTTAAATTTCAAATTCTACTGTATTACTTTAAAATCGTTCTGTTTGAATTTAAATTTAAAATACATTCTGTTCTATTTAAATTGTTCTATTCCAATTTCAGATTCTATTCTATTGAAATTCTTCTATTGAAATTTAAATTTCAAAACGTGTTATCCTCTATTTAAATTATTCCATTTAAATTTCAAATTCTACTCTATTACTTTAAAATGATTCTGAATTTAAATTGAAATTTAAAATATATTCTCTTCTATTTAAATTATTCTATTTAAATTTCCAATTCTGTTCTATTTAAATTATTCTATTTAAATTTATATTTAAATTTACCTTTAGATTTCAAATTCTATTCTATTCTATTGACATTTAAATTTCAAAATATGTTATACGCTATTTAAATTATTCTATCTGAATTAAAATTTTAAATATACACTGCTCTATTTAAATTATTGTATTTAAATTTCAAATTCTGTTCTATTCGACTGAAATTATTCTATTTAAAGTCACATTTAAATTTACACTTAAACATCAAATTCAATTCTGTTTACTCTATTTCAATTTACACTTAAATTTACCTTTAAATTTCAAATTCTGTTCTATTCTATTGAAATTATTTGTGATTTTTCCCAGCGACTCTTAAAAAGGCTCAAATAAATAAGGCCTTAAATAAATAAAATCGGCAGATAAAGACGTAAATACGTAATAAAATAAATCCATAAAATTAAGAGGCAAACGAACTAAAGAAATCGACGAATTAAATTTCCCGCAGCGCGCGAGAGCTGCGCGGCTGCTCGGCTTTTATCCTTGTGTTTTATATTTATGTGTTTGCAGAGAAATATAAGGATCGGATATTTGTGAATCTCTATTTATATTCTTCTGAATTTCGGCGCTATTTAATATTGATGTGAAATGATTTAATGCGAATGTCAACCGAGAACTTTAACGCTAATATTAAAGCAGAACTTCGCGATTTCTTGCTCATATTAAATCCTACCCTCGAGAGGAAATTTTAATTTCGCGGCTTAATACTCTCATTCAACCATAAATTTCGTGCTAATACGAAATTATAATGCGATAGGTAGAAACGTGAAGATTGGACGTTGCGCCAGAGGGGGGAAAAAAAGGGTGGTTTTTTCAAATTTCAAATTTCAAATCTCAAATCTCAAATTTCCAAATTGGTCGGGCTTGGCCCAATTTTGTGCAATTTCAGTGGCCGGGAGGGACTTTGCCATTGGTCCCAGGAGGAGAAAAATCCAACTTTTTCGTGGGCCGAAATCGATTAAATTATATGAGTGGTTTGTTTAATGAATCTTAATTAAATTATAGTCATAAGAACTTCTTAATTACCTTGTATTAATTTAATGCATTTAAATAAATTGTAAATAAATTGTAACTAAATTATGAACAAATTATAAATAAATAATCAAAACAACTAATTTAACTTAACAATAATTGAAATTTTTAAAAATAAATATTTTTTTTTAATTTTAAAAGTTCTTTTAAAAAAACTTAAATTATAAATAAATTAATTCTATTAATAAATCCTCATTGGGTAAAAAACATTCCTGTGTTTGCTGGTTGAAAAATGGCTTAAAAAACTCTACTCGAGTACAGTTTTGGTAATTAATTTGGTTATTAAACGGGATTCATTCATCCCGGGAATAATTTATCCCATCCCCTTCCCGTATCCCAATTTTTTGGGGTTTAAATGGGAATATTTTATCCCATAATTTAATTTTTTGGGGGGGGTTTCAGACCTTGGTGGCGAGTCGGTCGGGGATGCAGTCGATCCGTTCCTCCAGCCTCAGCTCCGGGCAGGTGGGAGAAAATTCTGGAAGGCAGAAAAATAAAGGATTTCACCTCCGGAAACTGGAAATTATTCACATTATTTTGGGGTATTTTACATCTTTTTCCTCATTTTCCCAACTCGTTTCTCCCCTGTCTCCAACCTCGAACAAGCCTCAACGCCGCTGAACTCATTCCTTTGATAAAATTGTGGCCAAAACTCCTCAGAAAGACAAAAAACTTGAATTTTTCGTTTTTAAATACTTCAGTGTCTCAAAAAAAGTGATTTTTTGTAGCGAAACAGTAGAAATACGGCAAATTTTTATGGTTATCAGTTTTTTCATTGGCTTCGTCTCCCTCCGCCTTGGTTTTTAAGTGAGTTGGGAAAGTTTTTTAATTGTTCAATTAAAATTTTAATGAAAAGTGTTTCTATTAAAACTGTTCAAATTAAAATTGTTTAAAATAAATCTTTTACATTCAAATTTTTAAATTCAGACTTTCAGTTGAAATGGTTTAAATTAAAATGGTTTTCAGTGAAATGGTTTAAAATAAAATTGTTTCAGGTAAAATTGTTTCAATTAAAAGTGATTAAATTAAAATGGTTTAAATTAAAAATTTTTCATTAAATTCTTTTCATTCGAATTTTTTAAATTAAAAAAAAAAAAAAAAAGGTGCAAATCCTCCCCTTTTGACAATTCGCAAATGGAGCAAAAAAAGAAATTGAGGTTTAGGACGGGGAATTAAATTTGCTTTTAATTTTGCGTCGTCCCGTAGAATTCCAGGGTTCAAGGTCACCCCCGTTATCGGGGCCTGACCCCGGGTGACCTTCGATTCATGATAAAAACAGGGCAAAGTCAAGAGCCGGAAGAAATTCTGCGGAGGGCGGAAGAAAAAAATGTTTATTTTCATTTTTTTTCGGGGGGTTTTTGGGGATTTTCCACATTTTTGAAAATCCGGGTGCCAACGGGCAGGAAAATATATATAAAAATATATAATTGATATATGATTTCCCGTCATGTATAAATATAATTCATAGATTTTTAATTTCATCTTTAAATATATTTCATTTGTGAATATAATTTATAAATTAGGTATTAGGTATGTATTTTTATGTAAATACATTTTTTGCATATTTCTCTAGTGTAATTTCTAAATTATAAATGCGTATAAATTTCTAAATTATATATGCATTCACCTATAAATATAATTTTTCTATATATTTATGTCATACAATTCATAAATTATAAATTATACATTATATGCGTGTTAAGATCTAAATATTCGTCTCCCTATTTATAACATTTCACCTATAAATAGGGGAAATTGTGCGTATTTACATATTAGAAATCGTAAATTATAAATTGCGCCGTATAAATGCTAAATTATAAATTAATTATAAATTATATAGGCACGTTTAAGACTTCATTAGATATTTATATCTGTAAATCTGTCTTAATGGCCTACATATAGTTTTTAATTGAAAATCCCGTTTTTATTCTGTTTTAACACCACAAATTATAAATTTTCATTTTCCTTTTATGGGAACATCCTTCTTCCCACTTTAGATTTTTTTTTTTTCCCATCCGCCTTTTTAATGATAAAGGAAAAATTTTGAATTTTTAGATTTTTTTTATTTTATTTTATTTTTAATTAATCAGCTCCGAAAAACATTACAGGCGGGGACTATTTTTCCCCGCGGAAGCGACAACCACCCCCCACCCCCCCCCCCCCGGCCCCTTACCGGCTTCCCGGGCCGCGTTTTCCCTGGTGGCCAACACCCCCACGAGGGCGCAGGCCACGGCCACCACCGCGCAGAAGAGGCCGCTGAGCGTCCGTTCCAAATTGCTGAATTTCTTCTTCTTCTGCCCCATCTCCATCCGGGCAAAAAAAAAAAAAAAAGAACCGCCCTCGCGGGGAGGGGGGAAACCAACCAACCAACTGAAAAAAAAATTTAAAAAAAAAAAAAAAAAAATCACAATTTGGGGCAAAATTATTCCAGTCTTAAACCACATCCCCTCACCCAGGCGGTTCCCCCCCAATTTTAATTATTAAAATTTTAATTGAATTTAATTTTCGTTTAAAATTATTTAATTTTTTTAAAAAGTAAAAGTTTTAAATTCTTTAAAATAATTTAAAATTTGGGTTACATTTCATTTTTAATTGAAATTTTAAATTTAATTAGATTTTAATTAAAATTTTACTTAAAATTTTTCGTGTGAATTTTTTTTCAAACAAAGGAAAACTGCCGTGGTTTTTCTGCCCTGGTTTCGTTTTGTTTTCCCCCCCCCCCCCCCAAATTTGCCCTAAAATTAATCAAATCTTTCCTCCCTGAGGACTTTCTTTGTCTTTCAAATCTGCCAAACCCAGAATTTTCATCGGAGACTAATTACGGAGGGAATTTTACGAAGAATAATTTATGGAGGATAATTACGGAGAATTTTATAATTGTTCTTTTTTTTTTTTTTTCCCTTCCCTATTTTCCCAAAACTCCAGCCCAAATTTTAATTTTTTTTTTCCAAATTTTAATTTCCTTTCAAACAAACAAAACCCCCTGTCTGTGCGTTTGCCAGAAAATTAATTTAAAAAAAAAAAACCACACCCCAAAAGCCCCGTTATTAATGAATTTGGGGAATTCTTTCCAAACGAGAAGAAAATCGTGCGGAGAAAAAGAACAATTTGAGCCTCTCGTGCCCCAAAACCCCGGCGAAATTCCGGTTTAGGCAGTAAATAACGTGGCGGTTCCGCCCCCCGCAGTTCCGGGCCGTGGTGCGTCGGCCGGATCGCGAGCGGGAGCCTTCAAAAATGCCCGTTGGGTTTCGGGGGGGGGAACGGAGCGAACGGGGGTACTTGGGGTAATTCTCCCGGGGGACAGAAGTCCCAGCGGGGGGTGTTGCTCCTCCTTCATTTCCAGGGGCGGCGTCACGGCGGCGGTGCCTGCCCTGCGCTCGCCTTGGTGCGCTCCCTGCAGTGCACTGCCTTGCACCAACTGTATTAATTGTGTTACGTTATTTATATTAGATTATTTATATTACATTACATTACATTACATTATGTTATATTACATTATATTACATTATATTACATTACATTACGTTATGTTACGTTATATTATATTGTATTATATTATATTATATTATATTATATTATATTATATTATATTATATTACGTTATGTTACATTACATTATGTTACATGATATGATATGATATTATATTACATTACATTACATTATATTACATTACATTATATTATATTATATTACATTATATTATATTATATTATATTATATTATATTATATTATATTATATTTATATTATATTACATTACGTTATGTTACGTTATGTTACGTTATATTATGTTATATTACATTATATTATATTATAATATATTATATTATATTATGTTATGTTATGTTATGTTATATTACGTTACGTTACGTTACATTATATGATATGATATGATATTATATTATATTGTATTATATTATATTACATTATATTATATTATATTATATTATATTATATTATATTATATTATATTATATTATATTATATTATATTATATTACGTTACGTTACGTTACGTTACGTTACGTTACGTTACATTATGTTACATTACATTATATGATATGATATGATATGATATTATATTATGTTGTTATGTTATGTTATATTACGTTACGTTACGTTACATTATATGATATGATATGATATTATATTATATATTTTATATTACGTTATATTACGTTATGTTATGTTACATTACATTATGTTACATTATGTTATGTTACGTTACGTTATGTTACGTTATATTATGTATTTTATATTCTATTACGTTATGTTATATTATGTTATGTTATATTACATTATATTACATTATATTATGTTATGTTATGTTATGTATGTTATGTTGTGTTCTGTTCTGTTGTTATTTTATGTTACGTTAAGTTACGTTACGTTACGTTACATCGCATTGCATTACATTACATTACATTACATTACATTTATTATAAAAGGTTTTATTGCCCCGAGCACCCGTCCCACCCCCCCACCCCCCCCCACGCCGTTCCCCCTTCCGTCCTCTCCTTCCCGACTATTTGGGAACAACTTGGAAAAAATTGGGGCAGAAGAATGAGGGAAATTCGGGGAGAAGAACTGGGGAAGAATTAGCAGCGGCCGGGCAAAAAAAAAACCAAACAAAACCCAAAACCAAACGAACCCCCCCCCGCCCCCCGTCCCGAGGACTGCGGTGAGTTCAGGCACGTACCTTGGTGGCCCTTCTGCCTTCCGCGGTTTTATTTTCTTTCCTCTTTGGCGCTCGGCTGTAAAAAAAATCCACGTTTTATTCCGTGCTCTTATCGGCCGGGCGGCGGCGTTCGCTAACGACGTCCACCAATGGCGGCCGCGCCAGCGCCACCCCGAGCCTGCTGCCGGCTGGAGCTTTATTCATTTATTTAATTCATTCTTTCTTTGTTTATTTATTTATTTAAAAAAAAAGGAATATACGGCTTTCGTTCATGCTGATTCCGCAGCGGGAGAAATCCTCCCTCCCGAGAAATCGGCCTTTTGCCCCCGCCCCGGCGTCGTCCGTTCCCGCTATCGCGGATTTTATGGCCGGCCGCAAGGAGAAGTTGGAGGTTGTGAAAGCGCTTGGAAAAAACCGAAGGTGTTTTCCCTTTGGGAAGGCGGGGGGGGGGAGGGGGGGAACAGCCTCCGGGTCTCGGTTGACGTCGCCGGCGGGTACAGAACATTTGTCATTTTTTAACCACTTATATTTTAATTTGAAAAGGCCGAAGAGCCGCGCGTTTGCCTGCACCCCTGGCGTGCTTCCACGGGACTTGTGGGATCAGGTCTTCTCCAGCTCTTCTCCAGACCTTCTCCGGATCCTTTCCAGACCTTCTCCAGACCTTCTCCAGATCTTCTCCAGCTCTTCTCCAGACCTTCTCCAGACCTTCTCCAGATCTTCTCCAGCTCTTCTCCAGACCTTCTTCAGATCTTTTGCAGACCTTCTCCAGGCCTTTTCCAGATCTCCTCCAGACCCTCTCTAGACCTTCTCCAGACTTTCTCCAGACCTTCTCCAGACCTTCTCCAGATCCTTTCCAGACCTTCTCCAGACCTTTTCCAGATCCTTTCCAAACCTCCAGACCTTCTCCAGCTCTTCTCCGGAGACACCGGGCGCAAACGGAAAGGCGGGAGGTTCCTCCTCCTCATCGAGAAGCCCCTCATGAAGTGTGAAGGTGGCCAAGCGCTGGCGAAGGTGGCCCAGGGTGACGTCTCCCACCTTGGACCCGATCCCGGGCCACCCTGGGACACATGTCTTCCTGAGAGCCCAGTCCTTCCCCATAGATCCCGCCACTCCGTGGGTATCTTGACTTCCCGGCCCCCTAACCCAGAATCCTGGTGGCCTTTCGGCATGGGGGGGGGGTTGAGTTGGGTCTTGCGGGGGGTTGAGTTGGGACTCATGGGGGGGGGGGGGAGAGTTGGGTCTCATGTGGGGGGGAAGATGGGTCTTGGGGGGGGGAGTTGGGTCTCATGGGGGGAGTTGGGTCTCGTGGGGGGGAGTTGGGTCTCGTGGGGGGGGAGTTGGGTCTTGGGGGGGGGGAGTTGGGTCTCATGGGGGGGGGGAGTTGGGTCTTGGGGGGGGAGTTGGGTCTCGTGGGGGGGGGAGTTGGGTCTTGGGGGGGGGGAGTTGGGTCTCGTGGGGGGGAGTTGGGTCTTGGGGGGGGGAGTTGGGTCTCGTCGGGGGAGTTGGGTCTCATGGGGGGTTGAGTTGGGTCTCATGGGGGGGAGTTGGGTCTCGTGGGGGGGGGAGTTGGGTCTCGTGGGGGGAGTTGGGTCTCGTGGGGGGAGTTAGGTCTCGTGGGGGGGGGAGTTGGGTCTCGTGGGGGGGGAGTTGGGTCTCGTGGGGGGAGTTGGGTCTCATGGGGGGGGGGAGTTGGGTCTCATGGGGGGAGTTGGGTCTCATGGGGGGAGTTGGGTCTCATGGGGGGGGGGAGTTGGGGTCTTGGGGGGGGGGAGTTGGGTCTCATGGGGGGAGTTGGGTCTCATGGGGGGGGGAGTTGGGTCTCATGGGGGGAGTTGGGTATCATGGGGGGGGGAGTTGGGTCTCATGGGGGGAGTTGGGTCTCATGGGGGGAGTTGGGTCTCGTGGGGGGGGGGAGTTGGGTCTGGGGGGGGGAGTTGGGTCTCGTGGGGGGGGAGTTGGGTCTCGTGGGGGGAGGAGTTGGGGTCTCATGGGGGGGGGGAGTTGGGTCTTGGGGGGGGGAGGTTGGGTCTCATGGGGGGAGTTGGGTCTCATGGGGGGGGAGTTGGGTCTCATGGGGGAGTTGGGTCTCATGGGGGGAGTTGGGTCTCGTGGGGGGGGGAGTTGGGTCTCATGGGGGGAGTTGGGTCTCGTGGGGGGGGGGGGGGTTGGGTCTTGTGGGGGGGGAGTTGGGGTTGGGGGGGGAGTTGGGTCTCACGGTCGGGGGAGTTGGGTATCGTGGGGGGGGTGGAGTTGGGTCTTGGGGGGGGAAGTTCGGGGTACTCGTCGGGGGAGCTGGGTCTCGTGGGGGGGGTAGTTGGGTTCTGCGTGGGGGGGGGTTGGGTCTCCTGGGGGGAAGTTGGGTTCTCGTGGGGGGGGGAGTTTGGTCTCAATGGGGGGAAGTTGGGTCTTGGGGGGGGAGTTGGGTCTCATGGGGGGAGTTGGGTCTCTTTTCTCGGGGGGGCTGGGAGTTGGGTCTTTGGGGGGGGAGTCTGGGTCTCGTTGGGGGCTGTTCGGTTCATCATGGGGGGGGGCAGAGTTTGGGTCTTGGGGGGGAGTTGGGTCTCGTGGGGGGGGAGTTGGGTCTTGGGGGGGGTGGGGAGTTGGGTCTCGGGGGGGCGTAGTTGGGTTCTGGGGGGGGGGAGTTGGGTCTCGTGGGGGGGAGTGGGTCTTGGGGGGGCTCTCAAGTTGGGGTCCTCGTCGGGGAGTTGGGTCCTCAATGGGGGGGGAGTTGGGTCTTGGGGGGGGGAGTTGGGGTCTAGGTGGGGGGGGGAGTTGGGTCTCGTGGGGGGAGTTGGGTCCTCGTGGGGGGCAGTTGAGGTCCTTCGTGGGGGGGGGAGTTGGGTCTCGTGGGGGGTGGAGTTGGGTCTCATGGGGGGAGGGGGGTCTCGTGGGGGGGGAGAGTTTGGGTCTCGTGGGGGGAGTTGGGTCTCATGGGGGGGGGGGGGTTGGGTCTCATGGGGGGCGTTGGGTCTCATGGGGGGGGGGAGTTGGCGTCTCATGGGTGGAGTTGGGTCTCATGGGGGGGAGGATAGTTGGTTCTCATAGGGGGAGGAGGTTGGGGGTCTCGTGGGGGGGGGGGAGTTGGGGGTCTGGGGGGTGGGAGTTGGGTCTCCGTGGGGGGGGGGAAGTTTGGGTCTCATGTGGGGGGGGGGAGTTGGGTCTCGTGGGGGGGAGGATGTGAGGTCTCATGGGGGGGGGGAGTTGGGTCTCATGGGGGGGGAGTTGGGTCTCATGGGGGGAGTTGGGTCTCATGGGGGGGGAGTTGGGTCTCATGGGGGGAGTTGGGTCTCATGGGGGGGGAGTTGGGTCTCATGGGGGGAGTTGGGTCTCTGGGGGGGGGAGTTGGGTCTCATGGGGGGAGTTGGGTCTCGTGGGGGTGGAGTTGGGTCTTGTGGGGGGGGAGTTGGTCTGGGGGGGGAGTTGGGTCTCGTCGGGGGAGTTGGGTCTCGTGGGGGGGAGTTGGGTCTCGTGGGGGGAGTTGGGTCTCGTGGGGGGGAGTTGGGTCTCGTGGGGGGGAGTTGGGTCTTGGGGGGGGGGAGTTGGGTCTCGTCGGGGGAGTTGGGTCTCGTGGGGGGAGTTGGGTCTCGTGGGGGGGGGAGTTGGGTCTCGTGGGGGGAGGAGTTGGGTCTCATGGGGGGGGGGGGGTTGGGTCTTGGGGGGGGGAGTTGGGTCTCGTGGGGGGGGAGTTGGGTCTCATGGGGGGGGGGAGTTGGGTCTCATGGGGGGGAGTTGGGTCTCATGGGGGGGGGAGTTGGGTCTCATGGGGGGAGTTGGGTCTCATGGGGGGGGAGTTGGGTCTCGTCGGGGGGGGGGAGTTGGGTCTCATGGGGGGAGTTGGGTCTCGTGGGGGGGGGGGAGTTGGGTCTTGTGGGGGGGGAGTTGGGTCTTGGGGGGGGGAGTTGGGTCTCGTGGGGGGGGAGTTGGGTCTCGTGGGGGGAGTTGGGTCTCGTGGGGGGTTGAGTTGGGTCTCGTGGGGGGGGAGGTGGGTCTCATGGGGGGGGGGAGTTGGGCGTGGGCGTGGGGGGGGAGTTGGGTCTTGTGGTGGGGGGTTGGTTTGGGTCTCATGGGGGGGTTGAGTTGGATCTTGGGGGGGGGGGAGTTGGGTCTTGGGGGGGGGGGGAAGTTGGGTAATAATTAAAGGGCGAAGCAATAAACGCCCCTCCCCCCCCCCAGGGGGGCCTAATGTTGATTAACGAGCGCTGCCGAACGCCGTTAAGGAGCGATAAGGAGCCGGAGGGCAGGGAGCGAAGGTCGGGGGTGATTGAAGGGGCGGGGCCGAGGGAGAAGGTCAACCTGCGCCTTGCACCCGAGCCCGGAGGAGGAGGGAACCCGGAGGAACCCATAAGGACCAGGCCCAAAGGTTGGGGTCAACGTTGGGGGTCAACTGGAGACCAGGCCCAAAGGTTGGGGTCAACGTTGGGGGTCAACTGGAGACCAGGCCCAAAGGTTGGGGTCAACTGGGGTCAACGTTGGGGGTCAACTGGAGACCAGGCCCAAAGGTTGGGGTCAACTGGGGTCAACGTTGGGGGTCAACTGGAGACCAGGCCCAAAGGTTGGGGTCAACTGGTCACCCCATAGGGACACCCCCCCCCCCCCACAGGGAACCTCCCATGAACGACCCCCAACCCCCTACAGCCCCCCCCGCCCCCACCCCACAGGAACCCCCCCCCCCCTTCCCCATAGGGTCCTCCAAGCCTTCTACATACCCCAGCCCTATAGGGACGCCCCCCTTCACCCGACCCCAGACCCATAGGGACCCCCCCCACCCCATAGGGAATCCCCCACCCTATAGGGACCCCCCCCACCCCACAGAGCCCCCCCCCCACCCTATAAGGCCCCCTCTTCCCTATAGGGACCCCACAGGGCCCCCCCCCCCCCCCCCTTCCCCATAGGGTCCTCCAAGCCTTCTACATACCCCAGCCCTATAGGAACACCCCCCTTCACCCAACCCCAGACCCATAGGGACCCCCCCCACCCCACAGAGACCCCCCCCCACCCTATAGGGACCCCCCCCACCCCACAGGGACCCTCCCACCCTTCCCCCATAGGGTCCTCCAAGTCCTCTACACAACCCAAGCCTATAGGGACGCCCCCCCCCCCCTCACCCAAGTCCAGACACCCCAGGCCCATAGGGCCCCCCCCACCCCATAGGGCCCCCCCCCACCCCATAGGGACCCCCCCTCCACACCCCTACTAGGGACACCCCCCCCCCCCCACCTCCCCACCCCCCGCGCCAGAGCAGCCGACGCAACACATTTCGTATTCGAATTATATATAAATTTCCGCCCCCCCCCCCCCCCCCCTCCCCCCCCCCCCCCCCCCCCCCCCCCCCCCCCCCCCCCCCCCACCCCCCCCCCCTTTCCCCCCCACAAAATTTGGTACAGGAAAGGGGAAAAAAAAAAAAGGTTCTAACAAAAAACAATATCTTTCCCACCCTGGCCCCCCCCCCCCCCCCCCCCCCCCCGTCCCTTTCCCCCCCCCCCCCCCCCCCCCCCCCCCCCCAGTTTGGGATGTGGGGCTGGCTGGGACGCCGAGGCTCCACCTGGACTGGGAAGAAAGTGGTAACGGATACCACCCCCCCCCCCCCCCCAAAACTCCACCTTTGGACCCCAAAACCAGCCCCCGGAGCCTCAAGCCCCTCCCCTCCCCCCCCCCCCCCCCCCCCCCCCCCCCCCCCCCCCCCCCCTTCCCCCCTAGAATAACACCCACCGCCATTCCCAGTCCTCCCAGTTTCTGGCCAGGACTCGGACCCATTGCTCCTCCCCCCCTCCCCCAGCCCCAAGTCTGAGCCTCCAGGACCTCGGGCTGTGTGTTTTGGGGCAAAATCCCGCCATTTGAGGACAATCGATCGACTCTGGGAAAACTGGATTAACGCCGGGTCCAGGGTAAAACTGGGAAGTCCCTCATCCTCCCAGTATACCAGTGGAAAACCCACCTTCCTCCCAGTATACCGGTAAACCTCCCCGTCCTCCCAGTAATACCAGTCAAAAAACTGCCATCTTCCCAATACACCAGTTAAAAATCCCTTGTCCTCCCAGTAATACCAGTTAAAACCCCTTGTCCTCCCAGTAATACCAGTTAAAACCACCTGTCCTCCCAGTAATACCAGTTAAAACCCCTTGTCCTCCCAGTAATACCAGTTAAAACCACCTGTCCTCCCAGTAATACCAGTTAAAACCCCTTGTCCTCCCAGTAATACCAGTTAAAACCACCTGTCCTCCCAGTATACCAGCCCCCCGGTCATCGTCCCCCCCCCCCCGCAGTGCCCCCCATCTTCCCGGCTGCGCCCCCCCCGTCCCCCCCGCCCCACCCCACAGCTCAGGGCCAGGGTCTCCAGACATGGCGGGGCGGCCCCGGCAGCCCCTCGCCATCCCCCGCCGCCTCCTCCTTGGCGCGGCCTCGCCGTGAGTCCTCGTGGCCGCCATCGGGGGGGCCACCAGGGTGGGACCCCGGACTAGGCCCGCAACTAGGCCCACAACTAGGCCCGAGACCAGGCCCGAGACCAGGCCCGTAACCATGGTAACCGGGACACCTGGACCTGTCACCATGGCAATGGGAGCCACTGCCGGGGCAACTGGGGCTGTCACTGGGGCAACCGGGGCCGTCACTGGGGCAACCGGGGCCATAAGCAAAGCCGCGGTCAGGCCTGTGAGTAGGCCCCAGACTAGGCCTCGGAGCAGGCCCAAAGTTGTGGTAATCGGGCCTGTAACCATGGTAACCGGGACACCTGGACCTGTCGCCAGGGCAACCAGGGCTGTCACCAGGGTAACCAGGGCTGTTGCCAGGGCAACCGGGGCTGTCACTGGAGGAACTGGAGCTCTCGCCGGGGCAACCGGGGCTGTCGCCAGGGCGGTAACCAAGGCCGCAGTCAGGCCTGTGAGTAGGCCCCAGACTAGGCCCCGGAGTAGGCCCGAAGTTGTGGTAACCGGGCCCGTAACCGTGGTAACCGGGGCAGCCCGGTGGTGCGGGCAGTCCATGGCGACCGGGGGGCCCGGGGGTGTCGGTGGCGAGCGGCGGGGGGCAGGCGGCCGCCGGACCCGGAGCGGGACAGGGAGGTGGGCCGGGATGGCTTGCAGGAAGCGAGCGGCACGGGCCAGGCATTCCCGGTAGCCGCTCCGGTAGCGCCGCAGGAAGAGCTCCTCCGTCCCCGGGGGCTCTGTGCCGGGAGAGAAACACGGTGACCACCTCCCGCCGCCACCCGCCAGCCCCCCAAGCCCGGCCCCCCAGGCGGCCCGGCCCCCCTGGGTGGGGGACAAGGGCTGTGGGGCAGGGAAGAGGGGGGGGGGGTTCCTTCGGGGGAGGGAAACTGAGTCACGGACCTGAGCGGGGCTGCGCCCGCAGGAACTGCACCGTTTTCTGCAGGATCTCGGCCTTCTCCACCTTGGGGTTCCGGAGGCGCTGGAGGGGGGGGGGGGGAAGGGGGGGCGGGGGAGGGGAGAGAGAGAGAGAGAGAGAGAGAGAGAGAGACGGGGGGGCGGGGGGGACACACAGACGTCACACCAACCGCGGGGGGAGGGAAGGGGGGGGGGAGGGCCGCGATAGAGCCGCGATAGTGTGACGGTAGCGTCGTGATAGAGCCCCGATAGTGTCACGATAGAGCCCTGATAGGGTCACGGTAGCATCATGATAGAGCCACGATAGTGCCACGATAGTGTCATGATAGAGGTACAATAGTGTGACAGTAGTGTCATGATAGAGCCACAATAGAGCCACGATAGTGTCGTGATAGAGCCCCGATAGTGTGACAGTAGTGTCGTGATAGAGCCCCGATAGTGCCACGATACAGCCCCGATAGTGTCATGATAGAGGCACGATAGTGTGACAGTAATGTCACAATAGAGCCATGATAGTGTCACGATAGAGCCCTGATAGGGTCACGGTAGCATCATGATAGAGCCACGATAGTGCCACAATAGAGCCACGATAGTGTCGTGATAGAGCCCCGATAGTGTGACAGCAGTGTCGTGATAGAGCCCCGATAGTGCCACGATAGTGTCGTGATAGAGCTCCGATAGTGTGACAGTAGTGTCGTGATAGAGCCATGATAGTGCCACGATACAGCCCCGATAGTGTCATGATAGAGGCACGATAGTGTGACAGTACGGTCGCGAATAGAGCCACGAATAGGGCCACGAATAGTGTCGTGATAGAGCTCCGATAGTGCCACAATAGAGCCCGATAGTGTCGTGATAGAGTCCCCTGATAGTGCCACGATAGTGTCGTGATAGAGCTCCGATAGTGTGACAGTAGTGTCGTGATAGAGCCATGATAGTGCCACGATACAGCCCCGATAGTGTCATGATAGAGGCACGATAGTGTGACAGTAACGTCACAATAGAGCCACAATAGGGCCACAATAATGTCGTGATAGAGCCACGATAGTGCCACAATAGAGCCCCGATAGTGTCATGATAGAGTCCTGATAGTGTCACGGTAGCATCATGATAGAGCCACGATAGTGCCATGATAGAGCCACGATAGTGTCATGATAGAGGCACGATAGTGTGACAGTAGTGCCGCAATAGAGCCACAGTTGAGCCACAATAGTGTTGTGATAGAGCCCCGATAGTGTGACAGTAGTGTCATGATAGAGCCATGATAGTGCCGTGATAGAGCCACAATAGTGCCGCGACAAAGCCCCGATAGTGTCCCAATAGAGCCCTGATAGAATCGTGATATTGTCACGATAGAGCCCCAATAGTGTGACGGTAGTGTCATGATAGAGCTACGATAGTGCCGCGATAGATCCCCGATAGTGTCATGATAGAGCCACGATAATGTGACAGTAGCGTCATGATAGAGCCCCAATAGTGTGACAGTAGCGTCATGATAGAGCCACAATAGTGTCGTGATAGAACCCTGATAGTGTGATGGTAGTGTCATGATAGAGCCACGATAGCGTCCCGATAGTGTCCCAAGAGCGTCCCGATAGTGTCCCCCAGTAGAGCCCCCAACAATGTCATGACAGCGTCACGACAGCACCCCAAGAGCATCCCAGTCATGTCACAGCAGTGTCCTGACAGAGTCCCAATAGTGTCACGATAGTGCCCTGATAACGTCACGATAGCATCCCCTGATAGAGCCCCGACTGTCATGACAGAGCCCGCCTAGAGCTGTGAAAGTCACGACGGAGCCAGAACCGTCGTGATAGCTCCGACAATCCCGAGAGCACCACACGAGAGCCCTGACAGAGCCCCAAATGTCATTGTAGAGCTGCAAGAGTCACGATAATATCGTGACAGAGATGGGGTATCATGATAGTCTCACGATCGATGCAGTAGTCACAATAGAGGCATGATAGTGGCAATAGAGGCACGATAGTGTCACAATAGAGCCGCGATTGTGCTGTGATAGTGCCGTGATAGTCACAACAGAGCTGCAACAGAGGTGCGATAGTCATGATAGAGGAGTGATAGTGCCATGATAGTCGTGACAGAGCTGCGATAAAGGTGCAAGTCACAATAGTGCCACAATAGAGGCACGATAGTGCTGATAGTCACAACAGAGGTGCGACAGTGCTGTGATAGTCATGATAGAGGCGTGATAGTCATGATAGAGGTGCTATAGTCACGATAGAGCTGCAATAGAGGTGCGATAATGCCGTGATAGTCACAACAGAGCTGCGATAGAGGTGTGATAGTGCCGTGGTAGTCATGATAGAGGCATGATAGTCACGATAGAGGTGCTATAGTCATGATAGAGCCGCGATAGTGCCATGACAGTTGCAACAGAGCCACAATAGAGCCATGATAGTGCCGTGATAGTCACGACAGAGGCGTGATAGTGCTGTGATAGCCATGATAGAGCCGCAATAGTGCCGCGATAGTCGTGATAGAGACGTGATAGTGCCGTGATAGTCATGATAGAGGCACAATAGTGCCGTGATAGAGGTCTGATAGTCATGATAGAGGTGTGACAGTGCCGCGACAGAGGTGTGATAGTTGTGATAGAGTCATGATAGTGCCATGATAGCCACGGTAGAGCTGTGATAGTGCCGTGGTAGTTGTGACAGAGGTGTAATAGTCGTGATAGAGCCGCGATAGAGCCGCGATAGAGCTGCAATAGTCACGATAGAGGCGTGATAGTCGCGATAGTCGCGACAGAGGCTCACCTCGTCGCGGGTGGCCGCCAGCAGCAGCAGCCGGAGCCGGTCGAGGCTGCGGTTCATGCGCTCGCGGCGACGCTTCTCCATGAGCGGCTTCAGGAGCTGCCGGGGCCAAACTGGGTGAGAGCGGGGCCAAACTGGGCCAAACTGGGGGAGAGCGGGGCCAAACTGGGCCAAACTGGGGGAGCTCGGGGCCAAACTGGGCCAAACTGCCGGCAGCACGGGGCCAAACTGGGGGAAGAGCGGGGCCAAACTGGGCCAAACTGGGGTGAGCTCGGGCCAAACTGGGCCGAACTGGGGCAGCACGGGGCCAAAATGGGGGAAGCGGGGCCAAACTGGGCCAAAACTGGGGAGCTCGGGCCAAACTGGGCCAAACTGGGGCAGCACGGGGCAAAACTGGGGGGAGAGCGGGCCAAACCGGGCCCAAACGGGGGGAGCTCGGGGCCAAACTGGGCCGAACTGGGGCAGCACGGGGCCAAACTGGGGGAGAGCGGGGCCAAACTGGGTCAAACTGGGGGAGCTCGGGGCCAAACTGGGCCGAACTGGGGCAGCACGGGGCCAAACTGGGGGAGAGCGGGGCCAAACCGGGCCAAACTGGGGGAGCTCGGGGCCAAACTGGGGGAGAGCGGGGCCAAACTGGGCCAAACTGGGGGAGCTCGGGGCCAAACTGGGCCAAACTGGGGCAGCACGGGGCCAAACTGGGGGAGAGCGGGGCCAAACCGGGCCAAACTGGGGGAGCTCGGGGCCAAACTGGGCCGAACTGGGGCAGCACGGGGCCAAACTGGGGGAGAGCGGGGCCAAACTGGGTCAAACTGGGGGAGCTCGGGGCCAAACTGGGCCAAACTGGGGCAGCACGGGGCCAAACTGGGGGAGAGCGGGGCCAAACTGGGCCAAACTGGGGGAGCTCGGGGCCAAACTGGGTCAAACTGGGGGAGCTCGGGGCCAAACTGGGCCGGGGCAGCACGGGGCAAACTGGGGAGAGTGGGGCCAAACCGGGCCAAACTGGGGAGCTCGGGCCAACTGGGGGAGAGCGGGGCCAAACTGGGCCAAACTGGGGGATCTCGGGGCCAAACTGGGTCGAACTGGGGCAGCACGGGGCCAAACTGGGGGAGAGCGGGGCCAAACCGGGCCAAACTGGGGGAGCACGAGGCCGAACTGTGGGACCACGGGGCCAAACTGGGCAAAACTGGGATGAACTGGGCCAAAACGAGTTAAACTGCCAAATCCAAACTGGGACAAACTGGTCCAAATGGGTCCAAACCAGGTAAAGCCCAAACTGGGATGAACTGGGCCAAATGGTCCAATCCAGTTAAAAACCAAACTGGGGGAGAGCGGGGACAGACCGGGCTAAACTGGGGGAGAATGGGGCCAAACTGGGGGAGAATGGGACAAATGAGCCCAAACCAGTTATATCCCAAACTGGGATGAACTGGGCCAAATGGGTCCAAACCAGTTAGAGCCCAAACTGGGCCAAACTGGGGGAGAATGGGCCAAACTGGGGGAGAATGGGGACAAACTGGGGGAGAATGGGCCAAACTGGGCCAAACTGGGGGAGAATGGGGCCAAACTGGGGGAGAATGGGCCAAACTGGGCCAAACTGGGGGAGAATGGGGCCAAACTGGGGGAGAATGGGGCCAAACTGGGCCAAACGGGGGGAGAATGGGGCCAAACTGGGGGAGAATGGGGCCAAACTGGGCCAAACGGGGGGAGAATGGGGCCAAACTGGGGGAGCATGGGGACAAACTGGGGGAAAACGGGGCCAAACTGGGCCAAACTGGGGGAGCACGGGGCCAAACTGGGGGAGAATGGGACCAAACTGGGGGAAAACGGGGCCAAACTGGGGGAGAATGGGACCAAACTGGGGGAAAACGGGGCCAAACTGGGAGAGCACGGGGCCACACTGGGGGAGCTCGGGGCCAAACTGGGGGAAAACGGGGTCAAACTGGGGGAAAACGGGGCCAAACTGGGGGAGCGCGGGGTCGAACTGGGGGAGGGGGGGGGGATGCCCATGGATTGGGGGGTCCCGGGGGGGGTCCGAAGGGGGGAGACGCCCGGGGGGGTCCCGAGGATTGGTGGGGGGGGGGGGGTTGTCCCAAGGGGGGGGTCCCGGGGGGGGGGTCCGAAGGGGGGGGTTCCCAAGGGGGGGGGTCCCGGGGGGGGGTCCCGGGGGGGAGACGCCCGGGGGGTCCCGAGGATTGGGGGGGGGGGAGGGTCCCAAGGGGGGGGGTCCCGGGGGGGGAGGGGGGTCCCAAGGGGGGGGGTCCCGGGGGGGGGTCCGAAGGGGGGGTTCCCAAAGGGGGGGGGTCCGGGGGGGGGGTCCCGGGGGGGAGACGCCCGGGGGGGTCTCCCGAGGATTGGGGGGGGGGGGGGGTCCCAAGGGGGGGGTCCCGGGGGGGGGTCCGAAGGGGGGGGTTCCCAAGGGGGGGGGGGTCCCGGGGGGGGGGTCCCGGGGGGGAGACGCCCGGGGGGGGTCCCGAGGATTGGGGGGGGGGGGGTCCCAAGGGGGGGGTCCCGGGGGGGAGGGGGGGTCCCAAGGGGGGGGTCCCGGGGGGGGGTCCGAAGGGGGGGGTTTCCCAAGGGGGGGGGTCCCGGGGGGGGGGTCCCGGGGGGGAGACGCCCGGGGGGGTCCCGAGGATTGGGGGGGGGGGGGGTCCCAAGGGGGGGTCCCGGGGGGGAGGGGGGGTCCCAATGGGGGGGTCCCGGGGGGGGTCCGAAGGGGGGGGTTCCCAAGGGGGGGGGGTTCCCGGGGGGGGGGGTCCCGGGGGGGGGGGTCCCAAGGGGGGGGGTCCCAAGGGGGGGAGGGGGGTTCCCAAGGGGGGTTGTCCCAAGGGGAGGGGTCCCAAGGGGGGGTCGGGTCCCAAGGGGGGGGGTCCCAAGGGGGGGGTCCCAAGGGGGGGGGTCCCAAGGGGGGGGGGTCCTGGGGGGGGAGGGGGGGTCGCAAGGAGGGGGTCCCGGGGTGGGTCCAAGGGGGGGTCCCGGGGGGGGTCCCAAGGGGGTGTGTCCCAAGGGGGGGTCCCGGGGGGGGGGGTCCCAAGGGGGTGTCCCGGGGGGGGTCCCGGGGGGGGGTCCCAAGGGGGGGTCCCGGTACCTTCCTGTCGCCGCGGGGCTCGGCCGCGCTGCTCATGGTGGGGCCGGGGGGGGGAGGGGGGGGGCGCAGGAGGCGGCTTTTATGGGAGCGGGAGGAGCCGCCCCCGGGGCGGGGGGGAACTGGGAGCACTGGGGGAACTGGGGGAGGGGTGAGAGGGGGAGGAGGAAGGGGGGGGGGGGCAGGTATGGGGGGGGAACTGGGAGCACTGGGGGGGCACTGGGAGCAGTGGAGGGCGAACTGGGGGGGGGAATGGGAGTACTGGGGGGCACTGGGAGCACTGGAGGGCACTGGGAGGGGAACTGGGAGCGCTGGGGGGCACTGGGAGCAGTGGAGGGGGCTCTGGGGGGCGAACTGGGAGCACTGGGAGGGGCACGGGGGGGGGAACTAGGGGCACTGGGAGGCACTGGGAGCAGTGGAGGGGGAACTGGGGGGAAACTGGGAGTACGGGAGGCCACTGGGAGCACTGCGGGGGGGGGGAACTGGGAGCACTGGGGGGAACTGGGAGCACTGGGGGCCTCTCGCGGGGGGGGAACTGGGAGCACTGGGGGGTTAATGGGAGCACTGGGGGCAGTGGGGACGGCGCTGGGGCAGAACTGGGAGCACGGGGGGGACACTGGGGGAGAAGTGGGAGCACTGGAGGGGGGAACTGGGAGCACTGGGTGGGATACTGGGAGCACTGGGAGCCCTGGAGGTGGCACTGGGGGGCACTGGGAGCCGTGGGGGACACTGGGGGGGCAGGGAACTGGGAGCACCGGGGGGAACTGGGAACAGCAGATGGGGCACTGGGGGGGGGGGCACTGGAAACACTGCGGGGGGGGGTCCGGTGGGGGGCACTGGGAGGCACTGGGAGGCACTGGGAGGCACTGGGAGGCACTGGGAGCTGAACCCAGCCCGGACGCCCTTGGCAGAGGAGGGGGAGAAGTTGTGAATGGGGGAAGTTGTGAATGGGGGAAGTTGTGAATGGGGGAAGGTGTGAACGGGGGAGGGTGTGAACGGGGGAAGGAGCGAATGGGCACGAGCCCCCTCCCCCCCCCCTCCCGCCACCTTTGGCGGCCCCTTTGATCCCGCACGTGGCCGGCACCCGCCGGGGGGGGGGGGGGGCGGGGGGAGGAGGGGGCGTGGGAACCGGGATCCTGGGGTTTTCCCACGCTTCGGGGGGGGGCCCATTGACACCCACCCACTGCCTTCCCCTCCCCCCCCGCTCCGAGGGGCACCTTTTGGGCTCATTTCCCGCGGATTTGGGGCTGGGGGAGGGGCCAAACGGCCGGAGGTTGGGGGGGGGGGAGGGGGAAATCGCACGTGCCCAACCCCCCCCCAGTGCTCCCAGTTCCCCCCCAGTGCTCCCAGTGCCCCCCCCAGCGCCCCCCCTGTGCAACCAGTGCCCCCCCAGTGCTCCCAGTTCCCCCCAGTGCTCCCACTTCTCCCCCAGGGCCGCTCCCAGTGCTCCCAGTCCGCTCCCCAGTGCCTGCTCCACTGCTCCCAGTGGCTCCCAGTACTCCCAGTTCCCCCCCAGGTCCCCTCCCAGTGCCCCTCCCCAGGGCTCCCAGTGCCTCCCAGTGCTCCCAGTTTGCCCCCCGGTGCTCCCAGAGCTCCCCCCCCCCCCCAAGAGCCCCCTCCAGTGCTCCAGTGGCCCCCAGTACTCCCAGTTCCCCCCCCATTTCCCCTCCCAGTGCTCCCAGTTCCCCCCCCCAGGGCTCCCAATGCTCCCAGTTTGCCCCCCAGTGCCTGCTCCACTGCTCCCAGTGTCCCCCAGTGCTCCCAGTGGCTCCCAGTGCCCCCCCCCAGTGCTCCCAGTGGCTCCCAGTTCCCCCCCCAGGGCTCCCAGTGCTCCCAGTTTGCCCCCCGGTGCTCCCAAAGCTCCCCCCCCCCAGAGCCCCCTCCAGTGCTCCAGTGGCCCCCAGTACTCCCAGTTCCCCCCCAGTTCCCCTCCCAGTGCCCCTCCCCAGGGCTCCCAGTGCCTCCCAGTGCCCCCAGTTTTCCCCCCCAGTGCTCCCAGTTCCCCCCCCCCAGTGCTCCCACTGCCGCCCCAGTAGACCCAGTGCCCCCACTAGGGCTCCCAGTGCCCCCCCAGAGCCCTCCCCAGTGCTCCCAGTGTCCCCCAGTGCTCCCAGTGCCCCCCCCGAGCCCTCCCCAGTGCTCCCAGTGTCCCCCAGTGCTCCCAGTGCCCCCCCCCGAGCCCTCCCCAGTGCTCCCAGTGTCCCCCAGTGCTCCCAGTGGCTCCCAGTGCCCCCCCCAGCGCTCCCAGTGTCCCCCAGTGACCCCCCCCGCAGTGCCCCCTCCAGTGCTCCCAGTTCACCCCCAGTGCTTCCTCCAGTGCTCCCAGTGCCCCCCCCCAGTGCCCCCCAGTACTCCCAGTTCCCCTCCAATTCCCCTCCCAGTGCCCCCAGATCCCCCCAGTACTCCCAGTTCCCCCCCCCATTTCCCCTCCCAGTGCTCCCAGTTCCCCCCCAGGGCTCCCAGTGCCCCCCCCAGAGCCCTCCCCAGTGCTCCCAGTGTCCCCCAGTGACCCCCCCGCAGTGCCCCCTCCAGTGCTCCCAGTTCACCCCCAGTGCTTCCTCCAGTGCTCCCAGTGCCCCCCAGTACTCCCAGTTCCCCTCCAATTCCCCTCCCAGTGCCCCCAGATCCCCCCAGTACTCCCAGTTCCCCCCCCATTTCCCCTCCCAGTGCTCCCAGTTCCCCCCCAGGGCTCCCAATGCTCCCAGTTTGCCCCCCAGTGCCTGCTCCACTGCTCCCAGTGTCCCCCAGTGCTCCCAGTGGCTCCCAGTGCCCCCCCCCAGCGCTCCCAGTGTCCCCCAGTGCCCCCCCCCCAGTGCCCCCCAGTACTCCCAGTTCCCCCCCCAATTCCCCTCCCAGTGCTCCCAGTTCCCCCCCAGGGCTCCCAGTGCCCCCCCAGAGCCCTCCCCAGTGCTCCCAGTGTCCCCCAGTGACCCCTCGCAGTGCCCCCTCCAGTGCTCCCAGTGCCCCCCCCCAGTGCCCCCAGTGCTCCCAGTTCCCCCCAGTACTCCCAGTTCCCCTCCCAGTACTCCCAGTGACCCCCCCAAAGGTGACCCAGGCATCTGGGTGCCCCCCCCGCCCCCCCCATAGGGCCTGGGGTGCCCCACATCCCCCCCAGGGGGGACCCAGGGGTCCGGGCCCCCCAAGTAACTCCCAGCCCCCCAAGTGCTGCATCCAGAGGCCTTTATTGCCAAGCCCCGCCCCCCCTCCGGCTCCCCGGCTTCCTATTGGTGGAGGGGGAGACAGGGCGGGGGGGGTGAGCTCCCATTGGTCAGTGCTGGGCGGTGGGTGGGGTCAGGGCTCGCCGTGGGGCAGCCCATGGCTCAAGTCCATCCATGAGTCCGTCCATGGGTCCATCTGTGGGTCAGTCTGTGGGTCATTCTGTGGGTCTGGCCGTGGGTCAGGCCGTGGGTCCATACATTGGTCCATCTGTGGGTCAGTCCGTGGGTCAGTCCATGGGTCCATCCGTGGGTCTGTTGTGGGTCCATCCATGGTTCAGTCTGTGGGTCATTCTGTGGGTCTGGCCGTGGGTCAGGCCATGGGTCCATCCATTGGTCCATCCATTGGTCCATCCGTGGGTCAGTCCCTGGGTCAGTCCGTGGGTCCATCCGTGGGTCTGTTGTGGGTCCATCCATGGGTCTATCCATGGGTCCATCTGTGGGTCCATCCGTGGGTCAGTCCATGGGTCAGTCTGTGGGTCTGGCCGTGGGTCAGGCCGTGGGTCAGGCCATGGGTCCATCCATTGGTCCATCCGTGGGTCAGTCCGTGGGTCAATCCATGGGGCAATCTGTGGGTCAGTCCATGAGTCCGTCTATGGGTCAGTCCACGGGTCCATCCGTGGGTCTGTTGTGGGTCCATCCATGGGTCTATCCATGGGTCCATCCATGGGTCCATCTGTGGGTCAGTCCATGGGTCGATCCGTGGGTCCATCTATGGGTCAGTCCATGGGTCAATCCATGGGTCCATCCGTGGGTCAGTCTGTGGGTCCATCCATGGTCTATCCATGGGTCAGTCTATGGGTCAGTCCATGGGTCAATCCATGGGTCCATCTGTGGGTCGCTCCGTGGGTCAGTCCATGGGTCAGTCCATGGGTCCATCCGTGGTCTATCCATGGGTCAGTCTATGGGTCAGTCTATGGGTCCATCCATGGTCTATCCATGGGTCATCCTGGTAGTCCTGGTCTATGGGTCAGTCTATGGTCATCCATGGTCTCCCATGGGTCCATCCATGGTCTATCCATGGGTCAGTCTATGGGTCAGTCCATGGTCTATCCATGGGTCAGTCTATGGGTCAGTCCATGGGTCAGTCCATGGGTCCATCCATGGTCTATCCATGGGTCAGTCTATGGGTCAGTCCATGGGTCCATCCGTGGGTCTGTGGGTCCATCCATGGTCTATCCATGGGTCAGTCCATGGGTCAGTCCGTGGGTCCATCCGTGGGTCGCTCCGTGGGTCGCTCCGTGGGTCAGCCCGCCCCCCCCCAGCCCCTCACTGCTCGCCGTGGGGCCAGCGCAGACACCACTCGCAGGCGTTTTGGAACATCCTCAACCAGGGGGCCGGCGCCCCCCCCCCCCGCCCCGGCCCCATTGCCGGGCCCCGCCGTGGGGCGCGACCCCCAAGCCGGTGGCCACCATGGCCACTGCCAGGCCAGCACCCCCCGCTCGGGTGGGGCATGAGGGCCAGGTGGCGGCCGCAGGGGGAGCAGAGCCCGGCCACCGCCCCCCCCGAGCCGTTGGGGTTGTGGGGGTACGCGGCCGTGGGGCGCCCCACGTCGTCCACGTAGCGCAGGGGGACCAGGCCCCCCCCCAGCGCCGCCGACAGCCCCTCGGGGCAGCGGAACTGGAACCGCCCTGGGGGGGGGGGGACACACACAAATGGGGGGGTCACCAGTGCTCCCAGTGCCCCTCCCAGTGCCCCTCCCACTCCTCCTGCTCCCAGTGCCCCAGTGACCCCCCATGCCCCTCCCATCTCCCAGTGCTCCCTCCCAGTGCTCCCAGTGCCCCTCCCAGTGCTCCCAGTGACCCCCCCAGTGCCCCTCCCAGTGCTCCCAGTGACTCCCAGTGCCCCTCCCAGGGCTCCCAGTGACCCTCACCAGTGCTCCCAGTGCCCCTCCCAGTACTCCCAGTGACCCCCCAGTGCTCCCAGTGCTCCCAGTGCCCCTCCCAGTGCTCCCAGTGACCCCCCCAGTGCTCCCAGTGCCCCTCCCAGTGCTCCCAGTGACCCTCCCACTGCTCCCAGGCCCCCCCCCAGCGCCACCGACAGCCCCTCGGGGCAGCGGAACTGGAACCGCCCTGGGGGGGGGGACGACACACAAATGGGGGGGTCACCAGTGCTCCCAGTGACCCTCCCAGTGCTCCCAGTGACCCCTCCCAGTGCTCCCGGTGCCCCTCCCAGTGCTCCCAGTGCCCCCCCCAGCGCCGCCGACAGCCCCTCCGGCAGCTGACTGGCACCGCCCTGGGGGGGGACACACAATGGGGTCCCAGTGCTCCCAGTGCTCCTCCCAGTGCTCCCAGTGACACCCCCAGTGCCCCTCCCAGTGCTCCCAGTGCCCCCAGTGCCCCTCCCATGCCTCCCAGTGCTCCCAGTGCCCCTCCCAGTACTCCCAGTGCCCCTCCCAGTGCTCCATGACCCTCCCAGTGCTCCCAGTGCCCCAGTGACCCCCCCCAGTGCCCCCCCCCCAGTGCTCCCAGTTCCCCTCCCAGTGCTCCCAGTGCCCCTCCCAGTGCTCCCAGTGACCCCCCCCAGTGCCCCTCCCAGTGCTCCCAGTGCTCCCAGTGACCCCCCCAGTGCCCCTCCCAGTGCTCCCAGTGCCCCTCCCAGTGCTCCCAGTGCCCCCCAGTGCTCCCAGTGCCCCTCCCAGTGCTCCCAGTGCTCCCCAGTCCCCTCCCAGTGCTCCCAGTCCCCTCCCAGTCCCCTCCCAGTGCTCCCCAGTGCTCCCAGTGACCCCCCAGTGCTCCCAGTGCTCCTCAGTGCTCCCAGTGCCCCTCCCAGTGCTCCCAGTGCCCCCCCAGTGCTCCCAGTGCTCCCAGTGCTCCCAGTGCCTCTCCCAGTGCTCCTGGTGACCCCCCCAGTGCTCCCAGTGACCCCTCCCAGTGCTCCCAGTGCCCCTCCCAGTACTCCCAATGACCTCCCCCAGTGCTCCCAGTGCTCCCAGTGCCCCTTCCAGTGCTCCCGGTGCCCCCCAGTGCTCCCAGGCCCCCCCCCCCAGCGCCGCCAACAGCCCCTCGGGGCAGCGGAACTGGAACCGCCCTGGGGGGGGGGGGGGACAACGACAGAATGGGGGGTCACCCAGTGCTCTCCCAGTGCTCCCAGTGACCCCCCCAGTGCTGCCGGTGCCCCTCCCAGTGCTCCCAGTGACCTCCCCAGTGCTCCCGGTGACCCCTCCAGTGCTCCCGGTGCCCCCCCAGTGCTCCTAGTGCCCCCCCCAGTGCTCCCAGTGCCCCTCCCAGTGCTCCCAGTGACCTCCCCCAGTGCTCCCAGTGCCCCTTCCAGTGCTTCCGGTGCCCCCCAGTGCTCCCAGTGACCCCCCCAGTGCTCCCAGTGCCCCTCCCAGTGACCCCCCCCCAGTGCTCCCAGTACCCCCCAGTGCTCCTAGTGCCTCCCTGCAGCAACCAGTGCCCCCCCCAGTGCCCCTCCCAGTGTTCCCAGTGCCCCTCCCAGTACTCCCAGCGCCCCCCCCCAGTGCTCCCAGTGCTCCCCCATCACCCCCATTTGCCCCATCGCCCCCCCAATTCCCAGTTCCCCAGTTTCCCCCCAGTTCTCCCAGTATTCCCAGTTCCCCCAGTTTCCCCCAGTGTTCCCAGTTCCCCCAGTACCCCCCACCCCACTGACCCCCCCCCCCAGCACCCACCTTCCCCCTGGGCCACCCAGCCCCGGCCTGTCCTTGCCCTGGGCCATCATGGTGGGCCCCATTTCCCCATCGCCCCCAGTTTCCCCCTTGTCCCCCAGTTTCCCCCAGTGCTCCCAGTATTCCCAGTTCCCCCAGTTTCCCCTCAGTGTCTCCCAGTGTTCCCAGTTCCCCCCACCCCATTCACCCCCCCCAGCCCACCTTCCCCCTGGGCCACCCAGCCCCAGCCTGTCCTTGCCCCGGGCCATCATGGCGGGCCCCATTTCCCCATCGCCCCCAGTTTCCCCCAGTTTCCCCAATTTCCCCCCAGTTTCCCCAGTTTCCTCCCAGTGTTCCCAGTTCCCCCCAGTCCCCCCCACCCCACCGACCCCCCCCCAGGACCCACCTTCCCCCTGGGCCACCCAGCCCCGGCCTGTCCTTGCCCCGGGCCATCATGGCGGGCCCCATTTCCCCATTGCCCCCAGTTTCCCCCCAATTTCCCCCCAGTTCTCCCAGTATTCCCAGTTCCCCCAGTTTCCCCCCAGTGTCTCCCAGTGTCCCCAGTTCCCCCAGTCCCCCCCCACCCCACTGACCCCCCCCCCAGCACCCACCTTCCCCCTGGGCCACCCAGCCCCGGCCTGTCCTTGCCCCGGGCCAACATGGCGGGCCCCATTTCCCCATCGCCCCCAGTTTCCCCCAGTTTCCCCAATTTCCCCCCAGTTTCCCCCAGTTTCCCCAGTTCCCCCCCAGTACCCCCCACCCCACCGACCCCCCCAGCCCCACCTTCCCTGGCCCCCCAGCCCCGGCCTGTCCTTGCCCCGGGCCATCATGGCGGGCCCCATTTCCCCATCGCCCCCAGTTTCCCCAATTTCCCCCCAGTTTCCCCCAGTTCTCCCAGTATTCCCAGTTCCCCCAGTTTCCCCTCATCTGTCCCCAGTTTCCCCTCTCCCCCCACCCCCATCCCCCCGCCCCAGGACCCCCCTTCCCCCCTGGGCCACCCAGCCCCGGCCTGTCCTTGCCCCGGGCCATCATGGCGGGCCCCATTTCCCCATTGCCCCCAGTTTCCCCAATTTCCCCCCAGTTTCCCCAGTTTCCTCCCAGTATTCCCAGTTCCCCCAGTACCCCCCACCCCACCGACCCCCCCCAGCACCCACCTTCCCCCTGGGCCACCAGACACCCGCCTTCCTGCCCGCCACATAGGCGGCCCCCCTCCCCATTGACACCCAGCCCCAGTTGACCCCCATGGCGCCCCCTTCCCCAGGCCCCCCCCATTGCCACCCCCATCCGCCCACCCCCACCGACACCCCCCCATGACCACCTTCCCCCTAGACCCCCCCCTGACCCCGCCCATGGCCCACCCCTTACCCCATCCCCCCATTGACCCCCATGGCCCCCCCCCATAGGCCCCCCCATTGACCCCCCCCTTGACCCCCCCCCCACCGACCCTCCCCCATAGGGACACCGTCCCCCTGGGACCCACCCGTGGCCCCCCCTCCCACCCCGGTTCCCCCCCCCCCCAACCATGTTTCCCACCCCCATGTCCCCAACCATGTTTCCACCTCCCATACCCGATTCCCCCTCCCCCCATCTCACCCCCCCAACCCCCCCCCCCCCACTTCCCCCCCATCTCCCCCCCAACCTGTCCTTTCCCCGCCCATCATGGCCCCCCCATGTTCCCCCATCCCCCATCTTCCACCCCATCCCCCCCCCTTCCTCCCATGTTCCCCCCCCCATACCCCCCACCCCCACCCCCCGGTCCGCACCCTCCGTTCCCCCCGCCCAGTCCCCCACATGTTGCCGGCGCCCCCCGTGCCCCGCCGCATGCTGGGCGCCCCCCGGCTACCCCCCCCCCGCCGCCGCAGCGGTCCGACCCGCCCCGAGAGGTCTGGGGCCCAGCCCCACCGCGGGGGGGGCGTCCCCCCATCATGTCCGCCCCCCGGCCTGTTCCCCCCCGCCACATACGGCTGGTACCCCACCCCAACCGCCTCCCCGCCCGCCCGGGGCCCCCCCCATGGACCACTGACCCCCCCCCATAGACACACCCTGGTGGATCCCAACCCCGCTCGTATCACCCCCTGGACCCGCCCTCATCCCCCCCCCATCTGACCCCCTCCCTGACATAGTGGCTCCCCCCACCATGTCCCCCCCCCCAGCCCCGCCCCCCCGTTCCCACCCCGATCCCCCCCCCCCAACCATGGGTGTCCCCCCCAACCCCCCCATAGCCCCCCCCTCCCCATTCCCCCCCATGGCCCCCCCCCATCACTCCCCCTCCCCAAACTGGGCGCCCCCCCCCCCCATACCCCCCCCGACTCCCCCCCAACTATGGCCCCCCCCATGCCCCCCCACTGCCCACCCATTCCCCCCCCCAGACCCGTCCCCCCCCCCATGGTCCCCCCCATTCCCCCATGGCCCCCTCCCCGGCCCCCCCCATCTCCCCCCCCCACCATTGGCTCCCCCCCATGTCCCCCCCATTCCCCATTGCCCCCCCAGTCCCCCCCCATCTCTCCCCTCCCCACCATGCCCCCCCCTTCGCCGCCCCCCCGTTCCCCCCCCATCTCCCCCGTCCCACTTGCACCCCCCCCCCAGCCCCGCCCCCCCATCTCCCACCCCCATCTCCCCCCCCCCAATAGCTCCCCCCCCCCTTGACCACCCCATGCCCCCCCCCGCCCCGTCCCCCCCCTCATCCCCCCCCCAACCGTATGGGTTCCCCCCTCTGTCCCCCCAACCGTTCCCCCCCCCGCTCCCCCCCCATCTCCCCCCCCCAACCATGGGGTCCCCCCATCTCCCCCCCATTCCCCCCCCCCCTGCCCCTTTCCCCCCATGCTCCCCCCCCCCCAACAGTCCTCCCCCCCCCACTATGGCTTCCCCCCTCCCCCAGCCGCCCCCCCCCCCCCCGTTCCCCCCCCCAACCATGGGGTCCCCCCCATCATGTCCCCCCCCCGTTCCCCCCCCATCTCCCCCCCAGACCCCCCCCCCGCCCCGTTTCCCCCCCCATCTCCCCCCCCCCGAACCATGGGGTTCCCCCAATTCATGTCCCCCCCCCGGGTTCCCCCCCCATCTCCCCCACCCCGCCCCGTTCCCCCCCATCTCCCCCCCCCAACCATGGCTTCCCCCCTCCATGTCCCCCCCCCCAGCCCCGCCCCCCCCCGTTCCCCCCCCCATCCCCCCCCCCCCAACCATGGGTGCCCCCCCCGCCATGCCCCCCCCGTGCCCCCCCCAGCACGCACCGCGGGGGGGCCCCACCCAGCCCAGCAGGGCCAGCAGCTGGCAGCCGTTGCAGACGCCGAGGCTGAAGGTGTCGGGACGGAGCCGGAACCGCTCCAGGGCCCCCCGCGCCCCCGGGTGCAGCCCCACCGCCGCCGCCCAGCCTGCGGCAGGGGTCAGCGCACTGGGGGCACTGGGAGCACTGGGAGCACTGGGGGGGGACTGGGAGCACTGGGGGGCACTGGGAGCACTGGGAGGGGAACTGGGAGCACTGGGGGGAACTGGGAGCACTGGGAGGGAACTGGGAGCACTGGGAGGGGCACTGGGAGCACTGGGAGGGGCTCTAGGGGGGGAACTGGGAGCACTGGGAGGGAACTGGGAGCACTGGGGGGGACTGGGAGCACTGGGAGGGGACTGGGAGCACTGGGAGGCACTGGGAGGGAACTGGGAGCACTGGGAGGCACTGGGGGGGAACTGGGGACTGGGAGCACTGGGAGGGAACTGGGAGCACTGGGAGGGGAACTGGGAGCACTGGGAGGGCCTGGGGGGAACTGGGAGCACTGGGAGGGGAACTGGGGCACTGGGAGCACTGGGAGGGCACTGGGGGGGACTGGGAGCACTGGGAGGGGAACTGGGAGCACTGGGAGGGGAACTGGGGGGGAACTGGGAGCACTGGGAGGGGAACTGGGAGCACTGGGAGGGGCTCTAGGGGGAACTGGGAGCACTGGGAGGGAACTGGGAGCACTGGGGGGGGGATCTGGGAGCACTGGGAGGGGAACTGGGGGGGAACTGGGAGCACTGGGGGGCACTGGGAGCACTGGGAGGGAACTGGGAGCACTGGGAGGGGAACTGGGGGGGAACTGGGAGCACTGGGGGGGGATCTGGGAGCACTGGGAGGGGAACTGGGGGGGGAACTGGGAGCACTGGGAGGGGAACTGGGAGCACTGGGAGGGGAACTGGGAGCACTGGGAAGGGCTCTAGGGGGGAACTGGGAGCACTGGGAAGGGGAACTGGGAGCACTGGGAGCACTGGGCAGAGGGCTCCAGGGCCCCCCGCGCCCCCGGGTGCAGCCCCACCGCCGCCGCCCAGCCTGCGGCAGGGGTCAGCGCACTGGGGGCACTGGGAGCACTGGGAGCACTGGGGGGGAACTGGGAGCACTGGGGGGGGCACTGGGAGAACTGGGAAGGGGAACTGGGAGCACTGGGAGGGGAACTGGGAGCACTGGGGGGGGGCACTGGGAGCACGGGGAAGGGGAACTGGGAGCACTGGGAGGGGAACTGGGGGGGAACGGGGAGCACTGGGGGGGCACGGGGAGCACTGGGAGGGGCTCTAGGGGGGAACTGGGAGCACTGGGAGGGACTGGGAGCACTGGGGGGGGATCTGGGAGCACTGTGAGGGGAACCTGGGGGGAACTGGGAGGCACTGGGAGGGGACTGGGATGCACTGGGGGGGGAACTGGGAGCACTGGGGGGGGGCTCTAGGGGGGAACTGGGAGCACTGGGAGGGGAACTGGGGGGGAACTGGGAGCACTGGGGGGGCACTGGGAGCACTGGGAGGGGCTCTAGGGGGGGAACTGGGAGCACTGGGAGGGGAACTGGGAGCACTGGGGGGGCACTGGGAGCACTGAGGGGGGGAACTGGGAGCACTGGGAGGGGAACTGGGAGCACGGGGGGGGCACTGGGAGCACTGGAGGGGGGAACTGGGGGGAACTGGGAGCACTGGGGGGGAACTGGGAGCACTGGGGGGAACTGGGAGCACTGGGAGGGGAACTGGGAGCACTGGGAGGCACTGGGGGGGAACTGGGAGCACTGGGAGGGGAACTGGGAGCACTGGGAGCACTGGGCAGAGGGCTCCAGGGCCCCCCGCGCCCCCGGGTGCAGCCCCACCGCCGCCGCCCAGCCTGCGGCAGGGGTCAGCGCACTGGGGGCACTGGGAGCACTGGGAGCACTGGGGGGGAACTGGGAGCACTGGGAGGGAACTGGGAGCACTGGGAAGGGGAACTGGGAGCACTGGGAGGGGAACTGGGAGCACTGGGAGGCACTGGGGGGGAACTGGGAGCACTGGGAGCACTGGGAGGGGAACTGGGAGCACTGGGAGGGGAACTGGGGGGGAACTGGGAGCACTGGGAGGGGAACTGGGAGCACTGGGAGCACTGGGCAGAGGGCTCCAGGGCCCCCCCGCGCCCCCGGGTGCAGCCCCACCGCCGCCGCCCAGCCTGCGGCAGGGGTCAGCGCACTGGGGGCACTGGGAGCACTGGGAGCACTGGGGGGGGGATCTGGGAGCACTGGGGGGGCACTGGGAGCACTGGGAAGGGGAACTGGGGGGGAACTGGGAGCACTGGGAGGGGAACTGGGAGCACTGGGAGGGGCTCTAGGGGGGGAACTGGGAGCACTGGGAGGGAACTGGGAGCACTGGGGGGGGATCTGGGAGCACTGGGAGGGGAACTGGGAGCACTGGGAGGCACTGGGAGGGGAACTGGGAGCACTGGGAGGCACTGGGGGGGGAACTGGGAGCACTGGGAAGGGGAACTGGGAGCACTGGGAGCACTGGGAGGGGCTCTGGGGGGGAACTGGGAGCATTGGGAAGGGGAACTGGGAGCACTGGGAGGCACTGGGGGGGAACTGGGAGCACTGGGAGGGGAACTGGGAGCACTGGGAGGGGCTCTAGGGGGGAACTGGGAGCACTGGGAGGGAACTGGGAGCACTGGGGGGGTATCTGGGAGCACTGGGAGGGGAAC
Organism: Fratercula arctica; assembly: GCA_947846985.1. Taxonomy (NCBI): domain Eukaryota; kingdom Metazoa; phylum Chordata; class Aves; order Charadriiformes; family Alcidae; genus Fratercula; species Fratercula arctica. The sequence goes on from CANTUZ010000027.1 coordinate 2,207,248, forward strand.
TGGGGGGGGAACTGGGAGCACTGGGGGGGCACTGGGAGCACTGGGAGGGAACTGGGAGCACTGGGAGGGGACTGGGGGGAACTGGGAGCACTGGGGGGAACTGGGAGCACTGGGAGGGAACTGGGAGCACTGGGGGGGAACTGGGAGCACTGGGAGGCACTGGGGGGGAACTGGGAGCACTGGGAGGGGAACTGGGAGCACTGGGAGCACTGGGAGGGGCTGGGCCACGGGGCCCGGGGAGCACTGGGAGCACTGGGAGGGGAGACTGGGGGCACTGGGAGGGACTGGGAGCACTGGGGGGGATACTGGGAGCACTGGGAGGGGAACTGGGGGCACTGGGAGGGACTGGGAGCACTGGGAGGGGAACTGGGAGCACTGGGGGGGACTGGGAGCACTGGGAGGGGAACTGGGAGCACTGGGAGGGGAACTGGGAGCACTGGGAGCACTGGGGGGGAACTGGGAGCACTGGGAGGGGAACTGGGAGCACTGGGAGGGCCTGGGGGGGAACTGGGAGCACTGGGGGTATACTGGGAGCACTGGGGGGGGAACTGGGAGCACTGGGAGGCACTGGGAGGGGAACTGGGAGCACTGGGAGCACTGGGCAGAGGGCTCCAGGGCCCCCCGCGCCCCCGGGTGCAGCCCCACCGCCGCCGCCCAGCCTGCGGCAGGGGTCAGCGCACTGGGGCACTGGGAGCACTGGGAGCACTGGGGGGGGAACTGGGAGCACTGGGAGGGGAACTGGGGGGGGAACTGGGAGCACTGGGGGGGCACTGGGAGCACTGGGAGGGGAACTGGGAGCACTGGGAGGGGAACTGGGGGGGAACTGGGAGCACTGGTGGGGCACTGGGAGCACTGGGAGGGGAACTGGGAGCACTGGGAGGGGCTCTAGGGGGGACTGGGAGCACTGGGAGGGAACTGGGAGCACTAGGGGGGGATCTGGGAGCACTGGGAGGGGAACTGGGAGCACTGGGAGGCACTGGGGGGGGAACTGGGAGCATTGGGAGCACTGGGAGGGGAACTGGGAGCACTGGGAAGGGGAACTGGGAGCACTGGGAGGGGCTCCGGGAGGGAACTGGGAGCACTGGGAAGGGGAACTGGGAGCACTGGGAGGCACTGGGGGGGAACTGGGAGCACTGGGAGAGGAACTGGGAGCACTGGGAGGGGCTCTGGGGGGGAACTGGGAGCACTGGGAAGGGGAACTGGGAGCACTGGGAGGCACTGGGAGGGGAACTGGAAGCACTGGGAGGCACTGGGGGGGGGAACTGGGAGCATTGGGAGCACTGGGAAGGGGAACTGGGAGCACTGGGGGGGGAACTGGGAGCACTGGGAGGGCCACTGGGGGGTACTGGGGGGGTACTGGGGGCACTGGGAGGGGCAGTGGGGGGGTATTGGGAGCACTGGGGGGGTACTGGGAGCACTGGGAGGGGCAGTGGGGGGGTACTGGGAGCACTGGGGTGGCACTGGGAGCACTGGGGGGGTCACTGGTGGGTACTGGGAGGGGCAGTGGGGGTTACTGGGGGGTTACTGGGAGCACTGGGGGGTACTGGGAGCACTAGGAGGGTCACTGGTGGGTACTGGGAGGGGCAGTGGGGGGTTACTGGGAGCACTGGGGGGTACTGGGAGCACTGGGAGGGTCACTGGGGGGTTACTGGGGGGTTATTGGGAGCACTGGGGGGTACTGGGAGCACTGGGAGGGGCAGTGGGGGGGTACTGGGAGCACTGGGGGGTACTGGGAGGGTCACTGGGAGCACTGGGAGGGTCACTGGGGAGTCACTGGGAGGGTCACTGGGGGGTCACTGGGGGGGTCACTGGGGGTTACTGGGGGTACTGGGAGCACTGGGAGGGGCAGTGGGGGTTACTGGGGGGTTACTGGGAGCACTGGGGGGTACTGGGAGCACTGGGAGGGGCAGTGGGGGGGGGTACTGGGAGCACTGGGGGGGTACTGGGAGGGTCACTGGGAGCACTGGGAGGGTCACTGGGGAGTCACTGGGAGGGTCACTGGGGGGTCACTGGGGGGTCACTGGGGGTTACTGGGGGTACTGGGAGCACTGGGAGGGGCAGTGGGGGTTACTGGGGGGTTACTGGGGGTTACTGGGGGGTACTGGGAGCACTGGGAGGGGCAGTGGGGGGGTACTGGGAGCACTGGGAGGGGCAGTGGGGGTCACTGGGGGGTTACTGGGGGTTACTGGGGGTACTGGGAGCACTGGGAGGGGCAGTGGGGGGGTACTGGGAGCACTGGGGGGTACTGGGAGCACTGGGAGGGGCAGTGGGGGTCACTGGGGGGTCACTGGGGGGTTACTGGGGGTCACTGGGGTGTTACTGGGGGTTACTGGGGGTCACTGGGGGGTCACTGGGGGGTCACTGGGGGTCACTGGGGTGTTACTGGGGGGTACTGGGGGTCACTGGGGGTCACTGGGGTGTTACTGGGGGTTACTGGGGGTCACTGGGGGGTCACGGGGGGGTCACTGGGGGTCACTGGGGTGTTACTGGGTGTTACTGGGTGTTACTGGGGTCACTGGGAGCCCTGGGCTCACCCTTGGCGGATCCCAGCACGTCCCCGTAGCTGAACCCCCCGACGCAGACGAGCCCCCGGAAGCCCTCGAGGTCCAGGGCTCCCTCGCACAGGTCCTGGGTGGTCACGTCCCACACCTGGGGGCCAGGGGGCCACCGGGGTCACCCCGGGGCTACCACCCCCCCCGCCCGGGCCACCAGCCCCCCCTGGGACCCCCCTGGGGCCACCAACCCCCCCGCCTGGGCCACCAACCCCCCCTGGGACCCCCTGGGCCACCAACCCTCCTGACACCCCCCCTGGGCCACCAACCCCCCCGCCCGGGCCACCAACCCTCCTGACACCACCCCCGGGCCACCAACCCCCGCAGACACTCCCCGGGGCTACCAACCCCCCTGCCTGGGCCACCAACCCCCCAGCCACCCCCTGGGCCACCAACTCTGACAACTGGGCCACCAACCCTCCTGACACCCCCCCTGGGCCACCAACCCCCTGGACCCACCCTGGGCCACTAACCCCTGTGTCACCTGGGCCACCAACACCTCCAACACCCCCTGGGCCACCAACCCTGACAACTGGGCCACCAACCCTCCCGGACATCCCCTGGGCCAACAACCCCCCTGGCCATCCCCTGGGCCACCTGTGTCCCCCGGTGGCCACCAACCTCCTGACCTGGGCCACCAACCCTCCCCCGCCAGCCACCCCCTGGGCCACCAACTCTGACAACTGGGCCACCAACCCTCCTGGACATTCCCTGGGCCACCAACTCCCCTGGCCACCTGGGTCACCCCCTGGGCCACCAACCTCCTGACCTGGGCCACCAACCCCCTGGGCCACCAACCCCCTGGGCCACCAACCCCGGCACCTGGGCCACCAACCCCCTGGGCCACCGAGCCCCTGCCACCTGGGCCACCAACCCGCCTGGATCCCCACCCCCTGCACACCCCCTGGGCCACCAACCCTGGCAACTGGGCCACCAACCCCCCCGGCCACCCCCTGGGCCACCCGTGTCCCCCGGTGGCCACCAAGGCCCCTCACCTGGAAGCCGGCCATGAGGAAGGCGGCCGCCATCTCCCGGTCCCCGTTGCTGCCCTCCTCCCGCAGCACGGCCACGCGCGGCCCCGGCGCCTCTGGGGCAGCCGCGACCCACACGTCAGCCCAGACCCACACGTCACCCCCCGGACCCACACGTCAGCCCAGACCCACACGTCAGCCCCCAGACCCACACGTCACCCCCCGGACCCACACATCGACCCAGACCCACACATCGACCCCCAGACCCACACGTCACCCCCCAGACCCACACATCGACCCCCAGACCCACACGTCAGCCCCCAGACCCACACGTCACCCCCCGGACCCACACATCGACCCAGACCCACACATCGACCCGGACCCACACATCGACCCCCCGGACCCACACATCGACCCCCAGACCCACACGTCAGCCCCTGGACCCACACATCGACCCCCCCGGACCCACACGTCAGCCCCCGGACCCACACATCGACCCAGACCCACACGTCAGCCCCCAGACCCACACATCGACCCCCAGACCCACACGTCAGCCCCCGGACCCACACATCGACCCCCCCGGACCCACACGCCAGCCCCCGGACCCACACGTCAGCCCGGACCCACACATCGACCCCCAGACCCACACATCGACCCAGACCCACACGTCACCCCCTGGACCCACACATCGACCCGGACCCACACATCGACCCCCGGACCCACACGTCACCCCCCGGACCCACACATCAACCCCCCGGACCCACACGTCAGCCCCCAGACCCACACATTGACCCGGACCCACACATTGACCCGGACCCACACGTCAGCCCCCGGACCCACACATTGACCCGGACCCACACATTGACCCGGACCCACACGTCCCCCAAGTCCTCCATGACCCTCAAGACGCCCAAGGTCTTCCAGCCCCCCATGGTCCTCCCCGCCCCACACGTCCCCCCAGCCCCCCATGTCCCTCAGCCCCCCATGTCCCCTCAGACCCCCACAACCTCCCAGCCCCCCACGTCCCCCCGGCCCCCCATGGTCCCCCCACCCCACATGTCCCCCCAGCCCCCCACATCCCCCAGCCCCACACATGCCCCCAGCCCCCCATGTCCCCTCAGACCCCCACAACCTCCCAGCCCCCCACGTCCCCCCGGCCCCCCATGGTCCTCCCTGCCCCACATGTCCCCCCAGCCCCCCAAGTCCTCCACGACCCCCAAGTCCTCCATGACCCTCAAGACACCCAAGGTCTTCCAACCCCGCCATGGTCCTCCCTGCCCCACACGTCCCCCCAGCCCCCCATGTCCCCCCGGCCCCCCATGGTCCCCCCAGCCCCACATGTCTCCCCAGCCCCCCATGTCCCCCCGGCCCCCCAAGTCCTCCACGACCCCCAAGTCCTCCATGACCTTCAAGACGCCCAAGGTCTTCCAGCCCCCCATGGTCCTCCCTGCCCCACATGTCCCCCCAGCCCCCCATGTCCCCTCAGACCCCCACAACCTCCCAGCCCCCCACGTCCCCCCGGCTCCCCATGGTCCTCCCTGCCCCACATGTCCCCCCAGCCCCCCAAGTCCTCCACGACCCCCAAGTCCTCCATGACCCTCAAGACACCCAAGGTCTTCCAACCCGCCACGGTCCTCCCTGCCCCACACGTCCCCCCAGCCCCCCATGTCCCCCCAGCCCCCCACGTCCCCCCGGCCCCCCATGGTCCCCCCAGCCCCACATGTCTCCCCAGCCCCCCATGTCCCCCCGGCCCCCCAAGTCCTCCACGACCCCCAAGTCCTCCATGACCTTCAAGACGCCCAAGGTCTTCCAGCCCCCCATGGTCCTCCCTGCCCCACATGTCCCCCCAGCCCCCCATGTCCCCTCAGCCCCCCACATCCCCCAGCCCCACACATGCCCCCAGCCCCCCACATGTCCCCCCAGCCCCCCAAGTCCTCCACGACCCCCAAGTCCTCCATGACCCTTAAGACGCCCAAGGCCTTCCAGCCCCCCATGGTCCTCCCTGCCCCACATGTCCCCCCAGCCCCCCATGTCCCCTCAGCCCCCCACATCCCCCAGCCCCACACATGCCCCCAGCCCCCCACATGTCCCCCCAGCCCCCCAAGTCCTCCACGACCCCCAAGTCCTCCATGACCCTCAAGTCCTCCATGACCCTCAAGACGCCCAAGGTCTTCCAGCCCCCCCATGGTCCTCCCCGCCCCCCACGTCCCCCCAGCCCCCCACGTCCCCCAGCCCCCCACGTGCCCCAGCCCCCCGGCTCTGCCCCACGGCCTCACCCATGTGCCGCAGCAGGGGGGGGCTCCTCGCGGGGGTCGAAGGGGAGGGCGAAGGTGGGCCCCCGGCGCCGGCGCAGCTCCGTCTCCTCCTGGGCCACGCACTCGGGGGTCGCCTGCTCCCGCTCCAGCCGGAAACTGGTCTCTTCCCACAGCGCCCGCAGGGCCCCCACGGGCTCCGACAGCACCCGCTGGCCGGCCACCGTCACCTCCACCTGCCACGGGGACACGGGGACGGTGAGGGACGTGGGGACATGGCCACCACCACGGCCACCACCATGGCTACCATCACCTCAACCTGCCACGGGGACACGGGGACGGTGAGGGACGTGGGGACATGGCCATCACCACGGCCACCACCATGGGGACATGGCCACCACCATGGCCACCATCACCTCAACCTGCCATGGGGACATGGGGATGGTGAGGGACGTGGGGACACTGTCACCACCATGGGAACCCACCACGGGGACACGGCCACCACCATGGCCACCATCATGGGAACCCACCATGGGGACACGGGGGCGGTGAGGGACACGGCCACCACCATGGCCCCACCATCACCTCCACCTGCCACGGGGACACAGGGACGGTGAGGGACATGGGGACATGGCCACCACCATGGGGACACGGGGACGGTGAGGGACACGGCCACCACCATGGCCACCATCACCTCAACCTGCCATGGGGACAATGAGGGACATGGCCACCTCCATGGGAACCCACCACGGGGACATGGCCACCACCATGGCCACTGTCACCTCAACCTGCCATGGGGACACGGGGATGGTGAGGGACATGGGGACAAGGCCACCACCATGGGAACCCACCACGGGGACATGGCCACCACTGTGGCCACCACCATGGGGACACGGGGATGGTGAGGGACATGGGGACATGGCCACCACCATGGGAACCCACCACGGGGACATGGCCACCACTGTGGCCACCACCATGGGGACACAGGGACGGTGAGGGACATGGGGACACGGCCACCACCACGACCACCACCATGGGAACCCACCACGGGGACATGGCCACCACCATGGGGACATGGGGACGGTGAGGGACACGGCCACCACCACGGCCACCATCACCTCAACCCACCATGGGGACACGGGGGCGGTGAGGGACATGGGGACATGGCCACCACCATGGCCACCATCACCTCCACCTGCCACGGGGACACAGGGACGGTGAAGGACATGGGGACATGGCCACCACCATGGGAACCCACCACGGGGACATGGCCACCACCACGGGGACACGGGGACGGTGAGGGACACGGCCACCACCATGACCACCACCATGGGAACCCACCACGGGGCCACGGCCACCTCCCTTCCCCCCAGGCCACCACGGGGCCACCCCCCCCCCATCCCCCGCCACCCCCCGGTGACGTCCCCGTGTCCCCTCACCGTGGCGTCGGGCCCGTAGGGGCCGCTGTGGCCGACGGGGACGCAGCGCACGCCGGCCTCCTGGTAGCGGCGGCAGATGGCCACGCTGGTGGCCACCGGCACCTCCAGCAGCAAGCCGGGCTCCTCGGCGAAGAGCAGGGCCAGCACTGGGGGGGGGAGGAGGGGACGTCGGGCGGGGGGGACGTCGGGGACAAGGGGACACGGGGATGGGGACATGGGGACATGGGGGGCAAGACATGGGGACAGGGGATGGGGGGACACCGGGACATGGGGACACGGGGACATGGGGACATGGTGTCCCATGGGGACAGGGGGGACATGGGGGGTTGGGGACAGGGGGGACATGGGGACATGGGGACACGGGGACATGGGGACACGGTGTCCCATGGGGACAGGAGATGTGGGGACATGGGGACATGGGGACACGGGGATATGGGGACATGGTGTCCCATGGGGACAGGGGGGGACATGGGGGGGTTGGGGACAGGGGGGACATGGGGACATGGGGACATGGGGACAGGGGGGACATGGGGACATGGTGTCCCATGGGGACAGGGGATGTGGGGAGACAGGGACATGGGGACGTGGGGACAGGGATGTGGGACATGGGGACATGGTGTCCCGTGGTGACACAGGACATGGGGACGTGGGACATGGGACACGGGGACAAGGGGACATGGGGGGTTGGGGACAGGGGGGACATGGGGACACGGTGTCCCGTGGGGACAGGAGATGTGGGGACATGGGGACATGGGGACATGGGGACATGGGGACATGGTGTCCCATGGGGACAGGGGATGGGGGGACACGGGGACACGGGGACATGGGGGGTTGGGGACAGGGGATGTGGGGAGACAGGGACTTGGGGACGTGGGGACAGGGATGGGGACATGGGGACATGGTGTCCCGTGGTGACACGGGGACATGGGGACGTGGGACATGGGACACAGGGACAAGGGGACATGGTGTCCCATGGGGACAGGAGATGTGGGGACATGGGGACAAGGGGACACGGGGATGGGGGCATGCGAGGACATGGGGGCAAGACATGGGGACAGGGGATGGGGGGACACGGGGGGTTGGGGACACGGGATTTGGGGACATGGGGACACCACGGGGTGTGGGGAGATGGGACATGGGGACACCATGGGGACACGGGGACACGGGGACAAGGGGACATGGGGGGGACACAGGGACATGGGATTTGGGGACATGGGGACACCACGGGGTGTGTGGCCATGGGGGGGCTACGGGCCGGGGGGGTGTGTGTGTGTGTGACATCCCGGGGGGGGGGTGTGACATCCCCGGGGAGGGGGGGTGTGATGTCCCCAAGGGGGGGGGTGTGACATCCCCGGGGGGGGGTGACGTCCCCAAGGGGGGGGTGTGACATCCCCAAGGGGGGGGGGGTGACATCCCCGGGGGGGGGTGACGTCCCCAAGGGGGGGCAGCGGCTCACGGGGGGTGTCGGGGGGGTCGGGGCTCAGGGTCACCCGGAGCCCGCAGTTGCCGGCGAAGGCCATTTCCAGGAGCCCCCCCAGGAGCCCCCCGTCGCTCACGTCGTGGCCCGCGCTCAGCGCCCGCTCTGGGGGGGGGGACACAGGGGACACCCCCGCGTCACCCCCCCGGCACCCCCCCAGCACCCCTGTCACCCCCCTGTCACCCCCCTGTCACCCCCCTGTCACCCCCCCCCCCCTCAAACCGCAGCCCTGGGGCCACCACGGGTCACCCTGGGCGACCCCCCCCCCCCCCCCCAACCCTGGCCCTCCCCCCCCCCCCCCCAAACCCCCCCTTCCCCCCCCCAGCTCCCCCCACCCCCCCTTTCCCCAAATCCCCCCCCTTCACCCCAAGACCCCCCCAAACCCCCCCCTTCCCCCCCCCACCCCCCCCGTTCCCAACCCCCCCCACCACAAAACCCCCCCAAATCCCCCCAAAACCCCAACCCCCCACCCCCCTTTCCCCCCCAAATCCCCCCCCCACGACCCCTCACCCCCCCCACGACCCCCCCAGCCCCCCCCCACCCCCCTTCCCAACCCCCCCCCAAATCCCCCCCCAAACACCCCAACCCCCCCCAAACCCCACCCCCCCCACCCCCTTTCCCCCCCTTTTTCCCCCAAATCCCCCCCCCACGACCCCCGGGACCCCTCACCCCCCCCCACCATGAACCCCCCCCGTGACCCCCCCACCCTGTTCCCAACCCCCCCCAAACCCCCCCCCAAATCTCCCCCAAACACCCCAACCCCCCCCAAAACCCACCCCCCACACCCCCCTTTCCCCCCCTTTTTCCCCCAAAATCTCCCCCCCACGACCCCCGGGACCCCTCACACCCCCCCCCATGACCCCCCCCCCCGTGACCCCCCCACCCATGTTCCCACCCCCCCCCCGAAACCCCCCAAATCCCCCCCAAACACCCCAAACCCCACCCCCCACCCCCTTTTCCCCCCCTTTTTCCCCCCAAATCCCCCCCCCCCCGACCCCCGGGACCCCTCACCCCCCCATGACCCCCCCCCCCATGACCCCCCCCCCGTCCCCCCCCCCGTGCCCCCCCCCCCACCTTGCAGCAGGCTCTGGGTGACGCGGAAAGCGGCTTCCAACATTTCGGGGTGCTCCAGGTCGGGGGGGGCGTCCCCCAACTGGGAGAAAACCTGGGCCAAGGCGCTGCCCCCCAGGCGGTGCCGCCCCGGGCTCAGCTGCACCCACAGCACGGCTCCTGGGGGGGGGGGGGACACCCCAAAATCCGGGGGGGGGGGGGGTCAGCACCCCCAAAGACCCCCCCCGTGGGTCCCAGCCCCCCGAAATGTCCCCAAGGTGCCACCCCCGTAACCCCTTGGTGTCACCCCAAAACCTACGTCGGGGGGGTCGACACCCAACGAGCGCCTCAAAACGCACCCAAAATTCCCGGGGGGGCCCCAAAAATCCATGGGGGGGTCACAGCACCCCCAAAGACCCCCCCCCGTGGGTCCCAGCCCCCCGAAATGTCCCCAAGGTGCCACCCCCGTAACCCCTTGGTGGCACCCCAAAACCTACGTGGGGGGGTCGACACCCAACGAGCGCCTCAAAACGCACCCAAAATTCCCGGGGGGGCCCCAAAAATCCATGGGGGGGTCACAGCCCCCCCAAAGACCCCCCCCAAAACCCCCCCCCATGGGTCACAGCCCCCCAAAATGTCCCCAAGGTGCCACCCCCGTAACCCCTTGGTGGCACCCCAAAATCTACATCGGGGGGTCAACCCCCCCCTACAGCACCCCAAAACCCTGGTGGGCACCCAAAAATCTGGGAGGGGGTCACAGCACCCCAAAGACCCCCCCAAAGACCCCCCCATGTGGGGTCCCAGCCCCCCGAAATGTCCCCAAGGTGCCACCCCCGTAACCCCTTGGTGGCACCCCAAAACCTACGTGGGGGGGTCGACACCCAACGAGCGCCTCAAAACGCACCCAAAATTCCCGGGGGGGCCCCAAAAAATCCATGGGGGGGTCACAGCCCCCCCAAAAACCCCCCCCAAAACCCCCCCGTGGGTCACAGCCCCCCAAAATGTCCCCAAGGTGCCACCCCCGTAACCCCTTGGTGGCACCCCAAAACCTACGTCGGGGGGGTCGACACCCAACGAGCGCCTCAAAATGCACCCAAAATTCCCGGGGGGACCCCAAAAATCCATGGGGGGGTCACAGCACCCCCAAAGACCCCCCCAAAACGTCCCCAACGCCCCCCCCCCCCCCCCCCGCCTTGGGGACACCAACCTTTGCCATGGGGACACTTGAGGTCGGGGGTGACGGTGGCCGTGATGTCGGGGCAGACGGCGTAGGCCGAGACCACCACGGTGCCTGGGGGGGGGGGTCAAGAGGTCACGGGGGGGTGGGGGGGTCATGGGGGGCTCGAAGGGGTCACCCGGGGTCAGGAGGAGGAGGAGTGGTGGCACCCATGGGTGACGAGAGCCTTGGTGGTGGCACCCGTGACCCATCGTCATGGTGGTGGCACCCATCATGGTGGTGGTGGCACCCACGGGTCACAGGGCCTTGGTGGTGGCCCCCATGACCATCATGATGGTGGTGGCCCCCATGACCATCACCATGATGGTGGCCCCCATGACCATCACCATGGTGGTGGCCCCCACGGGCCCCAGCCCATCACCATGGTGGTGGCACCCATCATGGTGGTGGTGGCAGCCATGGGTCACAGCGCCATGGTGGTGGCACCTGTGACCATCAAGATGGTGGTGGCACCCATGACCATCACCATGGTGGTGGCCCCCATCATGGTGGTGGTGGCAGCCATGGGTCACAGCACCTTGGTGGTGGCACCTGTGACCCATCATGATGGTGGTGGCACCCATGGGTCACAGCGCCATGGTGGTGGCCCCCATCACCCATCACGGTGGCACCCACAGGTCACAGTGCCATGGTGGTGGCCCCCATGACCCATCATGGTGGTGGTGGCACCCACGGGTCACAGCGCCATGGTGGTGGCCCCCATGACCATCATGATGGTGGTGGCCCCCACGGGTCCCAGCCCATCACCATGGTGGTGGCACCCATCATGGTGGTGGTGGCCCCCATGGGTCACAGTGCCATGGTGGTGGCCCCCATCACCCATCACGGTGGCACCCACAGGTCACAGTGCCATGGTGGTGGCACCCATGACCATCAAGATGGTGGTGACACCCATGGGTCACAGGGCCTTGGTGGTGGCCCCCATGACCATCATGATGGCGGTGGCCCCCATGACCACCACCATGGTGGTGGCCCCCATCACCCATCGTGGTGGCCCCCATGACCCATCACGGGGGTGGTGGCCCCCACAGGTCCCAGCCCATCATGATGGTGGTGGCCCCCATGACCATCACCATGATGGTGGTGGCCCCCATGACCCATCATGATGGTGGCCCCCATCACCCATCGTGCTGGCCCCAAGCCCCCTCCTCCTCCTGGCCGTGCCCCACCCCCACTTGCCCCCTCTGCCCCGCTGGTGGCCAACCCCCCCCCCCGGCCCGGGACTCACCGGGGGCCAGGACGGTCTGGGTGCCCACGCGGGCCGCCATGCTGAGCGAGTCCTTGCCCCCGTCGATGGCCACCCCCAGGCGGTGCAGGAGCCCCACCAGCCCCTCGCAGGCCGTCACCAGCGCCCCCCCCTCCGCCCCCGTCTTGGCCCCCCACATCCAGTTCCCCGAGCACTTCACGTCCTGGGGGGGGGCAAGAACGGGGGGGGGGGGGGGAAGGGGGGGACACGGGGACGTGGGGGGCAGGAGAAGGGGGGGACGTGGGCAGGAGGAGACAAGGACATGTGGGGCAGGAGAAAGGGGGGGACACGGGGACATGGGGGGCAGGAGAAGGGGGGGACGTGGGGCAGGAGGAGACAAGGACATGTGGGGCAGGAGAAAGGGGGGGACACGGGGACATGTGGGGCAGGAGAAGGGGGGGACACGGGGACGTGGGGCAGGAGGAGACAAGGAGATGGGGACATGGGGGGCAGGAGAAGGGGGGGGACGTGTGGGGCAGAAGGAGACAAGGGCATGTGGGGCAGGAGAAGGGGGGACACAGGGACATGGGGGGCAGGAGAAGATGGGGACGTGTGGGGCAGGACAAGAGAAGGATGTGGGGCAGGAGAAGGGGGGACACGGGAACATGTGGGGCAGGAGAAGGGGGGGACGTGTGGGGCAGAAGGAGACAAGGGCATGTGGGGCAGGAGAAGAGAAGGATGTGGGGCACGAGAAGGGGGGGACACGGGGACATGTGGGGCAGGAGAAGACACAGACATGGGGTCAGGAGAAAGGGGGGGACACGGGGACGTGTGGGGCAGGAGAAGGGGAGGACGTGGGGCAGGAGGAGACAAGGAGATGTGGGGCAGGAGAAGGGGGGGACATGGGGACATGGGGGGCAGGAGAAGGGGGGGGACGTGTGGGGCAGGAGAAGAGAAGGAGATGTGGGGCAGGAGAAGGGGGGACATGGGGACATGTGGGGCAGGAGGAGACGGGGACATGGGGACGTGTGGGGCAGGAGAAGAGAAGGAGATGTGGGGCAGGAGAAGGGGGGACATGGGGACATGTGGGGCAGGAGAACACACGGACATGTGGGGCAGGAGAAGGGGGACACAGGGACGTGTGGGGCAGGAGAAGGGGGACACGGGGACGTGTGGGGCAGGAGAAGGGGGGGACGTGTGGGGCAGAAGGAGACAAGGGCATGTGGGGCAGGACAAGAGAAGGACGTGGGGACATGTGGGGCAGGAGAAGGGGGGGACACGGGGACATGTGGGGCAGGAGAAGGGGGACACAGGGACGTGTGGGGCAGGAGAAGGGGGACACGGGGACATGTGGGGCAGGAGAAGGGGGACACAGGGACGTGTGGGGCAGGAGAAGGGGGACACGGGGACATGTGGGGCAGGAGAAGGGGGGGACGTGTGGGGCAGGAGAAGGGGGACACGGGGACGTGTGGGGCAGGGGACGGGGGGGGACGGGGGGGGACAGGTCAGAGCCGCCGCGTGTCCCAGCCCCCTCCTGCCCCCCCCCCCCCCGTTGTCCCCTGGTTGTCCCCAACCTCCCCGTCCCCTCCCCCCCCCATGGCACGGCCCTGGGACCGCGAGGTGGCCACCACGAGGTGGCCTTGGTGGCCCCCCACGGCCGGGATGTGACAACGACACGGCCCCCGGTGGCCACGGCCTGCGCCCTGGTAGCCCCACGGCCCGGAGCTGGGCCCCACCGTAGTCCCCCCGGGGCCGTGCCGTGGCCGCGCCGCGGTGGCCACCCTGGGCCGCGCCGTGGCCACACTATGGTGGTCCTCCATGGCCGTGCCGTGGCCATGCCCCCGTGGCCACCCTTGGCCACGCCGTGGTTGCCCTTGGCCATGCTGTGGCCACACCATGGTGGTCACCCGTAGCCACCCCGTAGCCACGCCATGGTGGTGGCATGTCCCCATGGCGTGGCCACGTCCCCCATGGCGTGGCCATCAAGTAGCCACGTCACCACCCCCTCATTGCTCTGGTAGCCACCCCATAGCCATAGCACCCTGGTAACGTGGCCCCCATGGCGTAGCCACCCCGTAGCCACGTCCCCGCTCCCGTAGCCACCCCGTGGCCATGTCCCCCATGGCGTGGCCATCAAGTAGCCACGTCACCACCCCCTCATTGCTCTGGTAGCCACCCCATAGCCATAGCACCCTGGTGGCGTGGCCCCCATGGCGTAGCCACCCCGTAGCCACGTCCCCGCTCCCGTAGCCACCCCGTGGCCACGCCGGACTCACCCGGAGGTCGGTGACGCGGGCGAAGACGAGGTTGGTGAGGGCCTCGGCGAGGGCCAGTCGGGCGCCGGCCGCCGGGTCCAAGAGGCCCTTGATGGGCTGCTCGCCCAGCGCGGTGGCCGCCCCCACCGTGTCGAAGTGGGACAGGGCCACCACGGCCACGTCGGCCAGCGGCGTGTGCAGGGGCCCCACGCACTGCTGCTGGGCCACCAGCCCCGTCACCGAGCGGTCCACCTGCCCCCGGGGGGAGAGCGGTGTCAGGGGTGGCCACGGGCCGGGCAGTTGGTGGCCACGGGGAGGGGTTTGGGGGGAGGAGAGGGCGGGGACCGTGGCCACCAGTAGGTTGGGGACACAGAGGGGGTTGGTGGCCACCAAGTGGGTTGGGGACATGGAGGGGGTTGGTGGCCACCAGTAGGTTGGGGACATGGAGGGGGTTGGTGGCCACCAAGTGGGTTGGGGACATGGAGGGGGCTGGTGGCCACCAGTGGGCTGGGGACATGGAGGGGGTTGGTGGCCACCAGTGCGTTGGGGACATGGAGGGGGTTGGTGGCCACCAGTAGGTTGGGGACACAGAGGGGGTTGGTGGCCACCAAGTGGGTTGGGGACATGGAGGGGGTTGGTGGCCACCAGTGGGTTGGGGACATGGAGGGGGTTGGTGGCCACCAGTGGGTTGGGGACATGGAGGGGGGTTGGTGGCCACCAGTGGGCTGGGGACATGGAGGGGGTTGGTGGCCACCAGTGCGTTGGGGACATGGAGGGGGTTGGTGGCCACCAGTAGGTTGGGGACATGGAGGGGGTTGGTGGCCACCAAGTGGGTTGGGGACATGGAGGGGGTTGGTGGCCACCAGTGGGTTGGGGACATGGAGGGGGCTGGTGGCCACCAGTGGGCTGGGGACATGGAGGGGGTTGGTGGCCACCAGTGGGTTGGGGACATGGAGGGGGTTGGTGGCCACCAGTAGGTTGGGGACATGGAGGGGGTTGGTGGCCACCAAGTGGGTTGGGGACATGGAGGGGGTTGGTGGCCACCAAGTGGGTTGGGGACACGGAGGGGACCGTGGCCACCAAGTGGGTTGGGGACATGGAGGGGGTTGGTGGCCACCAAGTGGGTTGGGGACATGGAGGGGGTTGGTGGCCACCAAGTGGGTTGGGGACATGGAGGGGGTTGGTGGCCACCAAGTGGGTTGGGGACACGGAGGGGGTTGGTGGCCACCAGTGGGCTGGGGACATGGAGGGGGTTGGTGGCCACCAGTGGGTTGGGGACATGGAGGGGGCTGGTGGCCACCAGTGGGCTGGGGACATGGAGGGGGTTGGTGGCCACCAGTAGGTTGGGGACATGGAGGGGGTTGGTGGCCACCAGTAGGTTGGGGACATGGAGGGGGTTGGTGGCCACCAAGTGGGTTGGGGACATGGAGGGGGTTGGTGGCCACCAGTGGGTTGGGGACATGGAGGGGGTTGGTGGCCACGGAGGGGACAGAGCGGGACACGAGGTGACAGGACGTGAGGTGGGGTGACACGAGGTGACAGGGGGTGACAGGGGGACATGGGGACAGGTGACAGGGTGACACAGTGACAGGGTGACGGGTGACAGGGGGACAGGAGGTGACACAGGTGACACAGTGACAGGGGGACAGGGTGACACGGTGACAGGGTGACGGGTGACAGGGTGACACGGTGACACAGGGACAGGGGGACAGGCAAACAGGAGGTGACACAGGTGACGGTGACAGGGTGACACAGGTGACATGGGGACAGGAGGTGACAAGGTGACAGGTGACGGGTGACAGGTGACAGATGGCACAGGTGACACAGGTGATGGTGACAGGTGATGGGTGACACAGGTGACGGTGACAGGGTGACAGGTGACAGAGGTGATGGGTGACAGGTGACAGATGACACAGGTGACAGTGACAGGTGACACAGATGACAGGGTGACAGGTGACACAGGTGACGGGTGACACAGGTGATGGTGACACAGGTGACAGGTGATGGGTGACACAAGTGACAGGTGACAGGTGACGGTGACACAGGTGACAGGGTGACAGGTGACAGAGGTGATGGGTGACAGGTGATGGGTGACACAGGTGACACAGGTGACAGGTGACGGTGACAGGTGACAGGTGACACAGGTGACACAGGTGACACAGGGACAGGGTGACGGTGACAGGTGACACAGGTGACGGTGACAGGTGATGGGTGACACGGGTGACACGGGTGACATGACACAGGGACAGGGTGACACGGGTGACACAGGTGACAGGTGACAGGTGACACAGGTGACAGGTGACAGGGTGACAGGTGACAGGTGACACAGGTGACACAGGTGACACAGGTGACAGGGTGACAGGTGACACAGGTGATGGGTGACAGGTGACGGGTGACACAGGTGACAGATGACACAGGGACAGGGTGACAGGTGACAGGTGACAGGTGACACAGGTGACAGAGGTGACGGGTGACAGGTGACACAGGGATAGGGTGACGGGTGACACAGGTGATGGGTGACAGGTGACGGGTGACACAGGTGACAGATGACACAGGGACAGGGTGACAGGTGACGGGTGACACAGGTGACAGATGACACAGGGACAGGGTGACAGGTGACAGGTGACACAGGTGACGGGTGACAGGTGACACAGGTGACAGGTGACACAGGTGATGGGTGACACAGGTGACAGGTGATGGGTGACAGATGACACAGGGACAGGGTGACAGGTGACAGGTGACAGGGTGACGGGTGACAGGTGACACAGGTGACACAGGTGACACAGGTGACGGGTGACACGGGTGACAGGTGACACAGGTGACACAGGGACAGGGTGACAGGTGACGGGTGACACAGGTGACAGGGTGACGGGTGACAGGTGACAGAGGTGACGGGTGACACAGGTGACAGGTGATGGTGACAGGTGACAGGTGACACAGGTGACAGATGACACAGGTGACAGTGACGGTGACAGGGACGGTGGGACAGGTGACACAGGCGACAGATGACAGATGACACAGGTGACAGGTGACACAGGTGACGGTGACAG